>LOEQ01006293.1:46373-71154 GCA_001685075.1 Bramus lutescens | reverse complement strand
ACACACACACACACACACACACACACACACACACAAGGAAAACAGATCATGAGAACAACCAAGTTCCCTGCCAAGCAGAGTAGAGTAGCAATCTGATAATTCCAGTCCATACCAGAACCTCTGGAAGGTCTTATGTCTGCACAAATGACTAGGACCTAACTAACCTAAGTGACTGATTTGGCAGGCTTGGGGTGACTCTAAAATGATTCACTTGTAAACTTTTCCAGATAAAGCTGGATGCACTGTTCCAAGACCTCTGCCTGAATAACTACTGAACCCATGACAGAGAGACCATAGTGTAACAAAAAGGAACTAGAAAGCAGTGGAGAAGAAAGCAAAATCCACCTGGGCAAATAACCTAGAAATAGAGGAAATGCCTGTTTCCAGCTTTGACTGTCCTTGAGTCTCAACAGACTGGTACTCAAGACTCTCCTCTGATAAGAGTTGAGTCATGGCTCTAGTTGAGGGTACTTCCTTAAAGCTCTGATTTGATTTTGGTGGCTAGTACAAAGTAGCATTAGAACAAGGGATTGGCTGTGTCCTCTTATTTAATTTAGGAACTAAAATTGTAGCAATGGAGGCCAGGGAGATCAAGATGCTTGATACCAATCCTGATGACTGAGTTTGATCCCTGGAACTCATGTGGTGGAAGGCGAGAACCGACTCTAGTAAGTTGTCCTTTGACCTTGGCATGTGCACTGTGGCATGGGCCCCCACCCATGCAAAAATAAGCAAATGTAAAAAAATGATAGTGTTAAAAATTTTGGTGTTTCTCAGAGGCAAAGACCTGCACCGGAGCACTGGACTGAGTCCACATCAGATTGAACTCCCAATGTCCAGTTGAAGAGTGGGAGCAATGAGAAGATGAGCAAAGAGGTCAAGACCATGATGGGTACAGATCACTGAAACAGTCTACGTGAGCTAATGGGTGTTCACCAATGCCAACCGGACTGGGAAGGAACAAGCACAGGACCAAACTAGTTCTTCTGAATGTGGTTGACAGTTGCATGGCTGGGGCAGACTGAGGGGCCACTGGCAGTGGCACCAGAATTTATCCCTATTGCTTGTATTGGCTTTTGGGGAACCTATTCTCTTTGGATGGATACTTTGTTCAGCCTAGAAATAGTATGGAGGGCCTTGGACCTTCCCCAAAGCAATGTGCCTTACCCTCTCTGAGGAGGGAATGAGGAATCGGGTGGGGGTAAAAGTGAAGGGAATGGGAGGGGAGGGAGTGGGAACTTGGATTGGTATGTATAATAAAAAATGGTAGTTTATTTTCTTTCTAAAAACAAAACAAAACAAAACAAATTTTTTGATGTTTCTATAGAATGGAGATTCTAGTCTGTGGGCAGCACTATATCCCAGTTTCTCAACTCACTCTCTGAAGAACATTATTTCTCTGTAATGGAAATATAGGAGTACTTATCTGCAAGTTTGAAGTTTCTGTATCCTGGCCATCTCTTGGTATTACAGCATTTAGGGCTTCTCTATTGGTTTTAGTTATCATCGATCATCTTTTACACTACACTGAAAATGTTAAATAAATGATACGTCTTAAATTCCTTGTTATTCTAAGTAGCCTGATGAAATCTCACTATATTATGCTCTGTCTTGCCCTATGCGGTTATGTTTTTGGTGTAGCCATGCTGTGTATGCTACTTGCATGGTAGGTATTCTGTAGCTATCAGATCTATTGTTGAGGTACTGGGGTGCTTGGAACTAAGTTCCCCTTACATATTATTAACTTCATGCTAAGCCAGGACACTTAAACCATACCCTTCGTATGGTTTACAGCAATGTTGTGACATCTACACCATCACAAGAAGAAACATTTGTCACATAATGAGGTATTTTTACAGGGGAAGAGAACACAGTCCCACAACTATTTTTTAAAGGAAGTATTTTATTTTTATTTTGTGCGTAAATGCGTGTGCATGTTTGTGCATCTGTATTGTTTGTATGTGTGTGTATCCACGTATGTGCAAGTGTGCTGCGGGAGCTCCTTCCGCTCCTTCAGCCAATAGCCTTTAAGAAATCAGCCTATTGGGGTGTTGTCTCTTATGCTTTTATAAAGCAGCAGGAACCTGTCTCCTCTCTCTCTCTCTCTCTCTCTCTCTCTCTCTCTCTCTCTTCCAGCTCTCTTTCCAGCGACTAGCTCTCTGTGTCCTGTTTGCCACAAGAGGACTGCTGTTTGGGACAGTGATCTGTAAGTGTTTCCCCCCCATTTTATTATCCCTAATTCTTAACTGGTGTGGGATTGTTTTGTGGCTTCACAAGTGCATGTAAATACCAGGAAGGCCAGTCAGATCCCTTGGAGCTGGATTTACAGAAATATATAAAGCAACCTGTCTTGGACTTTGGGAACCAAATTCTGACCCTTTGTAAGAACAGCAAGCATTCTTAACCACTAAGACATCTTTCCAACCCCACTTTTTTTTGGCACATGTTTATGCTCATTCATATGTGTAAGGGTGGTGTGTGTTTGTGTGTGTGTGTGTGTATTAAGGCCTAAATATTGATGCTGGGTTTCTTCCTTGCTCACCCTACACCTTGCTTACTGAGGCAGAGTCTCTTGCTGAGCCGAGAGGTCACAATTGGCTTCCATAACTAATTGGCTTGCTCCAGGGGACCTTTTGGAATTACATACTGCTGGATACAATGCTTGCTTGATTTTTATGTGGACTGTGAATGCCATTTATTCATGCTTGGGTGGAAAACACTGAATCTCTTGTGGTACCATCGCTTGGTCATTTCATCAGAGTGTATTATTATAACAATTGATTTCTATTACTGTTGATCTTTTTAATATGACTACTTCTATAAATTAAAAACTATCATAAGTAAGTAAAGCAAAATATTAATACAAAATATCTTGAAATCTATGGTTTCAGTCATCCTCCTGCTGCTAAGGGTGTCTTAGAATACATGTTCACTAATTCTACATAAAAATACTCATGTTTCTCTTGAAGTCCAACACTGAATGAAATAAATTCTTCAAGGAATTGTTGCCTCAAAAGAGTAAAAAATATGCCAAAATGTTAACTTATTTTTAAAATTATGAAGAAATGAGGTAGTGGATATGACCAAAATGCATTGTATACATGCATGAAATTCTCAAGGAATAAAATATACTATTTTTCAAAGAAGGTGTAAATGTGGAAAACTGTTCAATATTCTTGGAATTGCAAGGATTAAAAGTTAAAGAAAAGGCTGTCTTTCACATCTTGCGAAGATTTAGGGAAAATGCACATTATGCTGGTGCACAAGACAGGAAAGAGAAACAAATGGATGGAGAAGAAGATTACAGAACCTGTGTAAGCTAACTTGATAACTTTTAACAGTTAAAAATCATGCTTACAGCTTTATCCTCTGAACTTTCAATACTTTTCTTACTTCCTCATATTTGAATTTTAATTATTTTTAAAGATTTATATTATTTTAAGTGTGTGTGTGTGTGTGTGTGTGTGAATGTGTACGTGTTGGTATAGTGCCCACAGAGACCGAAGATGGAATAGAATCCCTGTAATTAGCTATGGGGGTTATGAGCCACCAGACATGGGTGCTGAGCACAAAGCAGTATATGCTCTTAACCCATGAGTCATAGCTCCAATCCCAATATACTTAGGTTTTAACTATATTACTGCTTACAATATATTCCTAGGTAGCCAAATCATAGCAATATTTATATAATGTTTATAAGAAGTGAAATTTGGAAAAATCCAGTATGAAACAGGAGTCACTATTTAAGTGTAATTGGAAATATTGATGTACTGATTTATACAGTTGTTATAGATTGACAGAATAGGAATCACTGAAATAGTACAAAAAGTGGGTTTAAAATTGCTCAAATAATTATCTATAATGATGGCTGAAAATGACAATCACAATGATTACAAAACAAACAGAAAAGTTCTGTTATAGATGGAAAGAACTGAGAAGAAATATGTTTTTGAAAGTCATGACTGGTGTTGAATTTTAAGTTACTCCAGATACTTTTGAGTTTTCCAAAATTTGTATTAGTTTACTTTTGGATCAGAAATATACATTTTCTACTAACTATAAAGATGTTACCATGTGACTATCAGAGGCCAGTTTGAAATTTCACAGAAGTCATTTAATCTCTTCTAGTGGCTATCAGTTCATACAGTTTGAAGAGAGAGTGACATGCTTGTGTCTGAATGCTGTCCCTGTGTTCTGACTCCAGGCATGCATACCTGCTGTGTGCTGAGCCCTGCTGCACATGGCCTCACAAGTACATACCCTTGAGGTTGTCCACAGAACACTTAGGACCTGTGCCCTGACCAAGGTGATGAACCACCATTGCACTCCTGAATTAGGGTGTAGCTGTAAGGAGACAGATACCCAATCTTGTAATCTTGTTCCTAGAGATGGTTATTCAGTAGGCTTGGAGTCAAGAAAAAGAATTCAGTTTGTGTATGTGTGTGCATATGTGCTCACATGGAGGCACGCATGTATCTTTGAATACGTGTGCAGGAATCTAGGAAGACCATGTATGTCTTCCTTTATTAACTTCCACCTTGTTCTTTTGAGACAGGATCTCTCACTGAACTGGGAACTTACAGTCTTGTTCCCCACATCCCATTTTGGCTGCTCGACCAGCAAGTCCTAGCAATCCTCCTTCCATCCCTATCTCACCCCCAGTGCTGGGATCATAGGTCCTGGCTGTCATGCATGGCATTCTATGCAGATTCTGGGGATTGAAACTCAGGTTTTCATGCTTATACAGCAAGTGCTGTTAGTTGCTGAGCATCTCCCAGGCCACAAATGCCTAAATGTATGTTTTAAGTATTGTTTATCATTTCTTGTTGGGGCTTAGTTTAGCAGGAAGGGAGAGAGCCATGGTTCTCAACCTTCCTAATGCTGAGACACTTTAATATAGTTCCTCATGTTGTGGTGACTTTGTTGTTACTTCATAACTGCAACTTTCTGTAATGTAAATGCCTTTTATGTGGTGTGTTTGATACGTGACCCATGTGAAAAGGTCATTCGACCTCCTTAGTGGTCACAACCCATAGGGTGAGAACCATTGAATTAGTAGGGACTTAGGAAACCTGGAACTTTGGCTGGGATTTCAAGTATTCTAGTTACTTCGGAGTCAGAAAGGAAATGTGCGCATTAAATATGCAAACCTGTTCATGTGCACCCATGACAAGGAAAATTTTTCCGTTTTTAAAAAACATAGACAAAGAAGAAAATCAGCTGTGGAGAAAAGACCTGAGTTATCATTATCGGTTCACTTCTGATGAAACATGCATAGATTTGCATGAGCTGTATTATTTATATTGATAAGATAAATGATTCTATGACAGTTCTGTGAATTTTTCAAAAGTCACATTTTTTTTGTAGTTTTAAGTCAAAATGATCACTCTGCCTTCTCTCTTATTTTCGCGTTTCCAACCAGCACTGTTGTTTTAAAAAACTGACCAAATAGTACTTCCCAAGATGGCCAGGCATGCTGAGTATGCTACTATAAATACACTCAGGAAGCCATTGTAAGAGGGCAGCAGAAGGCTTCTGTCTGAGGGTGCAGGAATCTAGTGTATCCTGTGGCCAGAGAGATAACAAAGGTGCTGACGGAGTCCGGAGGACACACTGGTAAATTGGCCCTTTGAATGTTGACAGGTGTGAGTCAAATCCTGCCTGGCCACCATTGCCTTGCTAAGTCTATTGTACCCTGCTCTTTGGCATTTTAAGAATATCCAGAAATCTCAATATCTATGATAATCCCCTCATTTTAATGTATTAGGCACTCTTTAAGTATTAAATAAGTCACAGTGTGGACTGAGCAAACACGTCAAATGTGTTCCTGTGATAACGCTGACTTGGGTTGGAAAAAAAATGTATAAAAAAAGCTCCACATGCCTTCCACTTTCTAGTCCTTCCTCCAGGGTTTAAGGAGAGTACCACTAATCACTGCAAACAAGTTCTAATTTGGCAGCTTCAGAGAAATATCAACATTTCCCTGGGCAAGATATTAAGAGATTTATGGGTCAAAGGACCTTAGCATGCTTCCTTCTGATGAACGGGAATAAGGAAGATAAATAAGCTAGAACCAGGGATGCATCTGCACAGGCTGTTTTTGGAAAACATTATTTGAATTTGTGGACTCTTTTTTTTTTCACATCAATACCTATCCCACCTCAACTCTCAGCAAAGGGGCTTAGCCTCCTGCAATATCATTTGCATATGATTTGATGAACGTGGCTCAATCGTGTTAGAAAAATTGCACATGACTTAGATGCTACATCAAATCATTTGAATTGATGAATAAAATGAAACTTCATTATCTCAAAGCCAATGAGATGTAGACGGGATTACTCAGTTTTCTATAACTTCAAGGGGAGTTTGCAGCATGCTCTTCTTTTGTAATTGTAAAATTTCATCAAAGAATGATAAATAAGTATATAGCTGATGTGTGTGAATCGGTTACAAGGAAGCAACTGCAGCAGCTGTAGAATGCCATAGATTTGTCAAAAACTGAAAAGAAAGATATTAGGGAGAAATGCATTACACGGAGCTACTTCTTATTTGTATTTTCTTATTACATTATAGTCAGAAACACCTTTTAAATTTGTAGACAGATGGTGGTGGGTAATTAAAATGCTAGCAAAAATTATGGAAGGTGAAAGCCACATACATATCTCTATAGTAACAGCCATGGATAAATTGGACGTGGTTTGCAATAAACCAAGGCAGAGATGGAGTTGAAATCAAGTATGTATTGTAGGGAGGAGCACAGACAACATTCAGCACAGTCTTTCCTTTCCCTTTGTGCAATGCTTGAGATGGGCACTGATTTATACTGAGAATGTGAGACAAAATTTTCAAAGACAAACTGGATACCTATATTTCTGGATATTTTCCAAACAGCTCAAAAATATAACTTTCAATTGCCTGTTTTTATTATGAGAGATGGAAGTTGACATCCACCAAAACTGAATGAAAATAATCACGATAACTTTAGTTGGGATTGATTAATGTCAGCTTGGGAATTGACACTACTACCTCTGTATGTTAGATTAAGTATTAAATGCGAAGAAAGGAGATAAAGCATTGCCTTCCATGCAAGATTTCATTCTCTCCAAGATTAGTTGATTTTAAAATTATTAACAAAGTGATACTTTGGAGATAAAATATTGAGGACAATATAAGCTAGAAGAAAATTAAAATCTTCTGTAATGCCTTAATCCAGAACGGTCTTCAGTAGATACATTGTTCATATTTATAAATCACTAAAAAGCAAGCAACTTTCATATATTACAGAATTATCTACTCTTTAACTCATTTCCCCTATTTTCTTTAAACAGGCTTTGCACATTTCATCTAGAATTATTGACCTATGCTGCGTGGCTATTTTCTTCTCATGGAAGGTGGTTCCAAAGACCCAAGTAGACAAGACTCAGGACATAAAAAACAATAGGTCCGTGAAAATTCCAGAAACTTGTAAGATTCTGGAGGCTTCTCCCTGAGGTGGTACAAGCAGCAGGAACAATCACTGAAGAGGAGACTCTTTTCTCAAGGAGCCTAAATACGTGCAGGGAGCCCCTGATGCAGCTTTTGAGTGGTCACCCAGGCTGGGGTGGGCTTTGCAGCCATGCAGCTTCTTTTGAGTCACCCATTCTCCTGGAAGTGACTCCTCAGCAAACTCCTGGATGTAACCCCAACAGGATGACGATTCAAACTAGACATGGGTGGAATCTTTTGTTTGTTTAGTTATTAATGTTCTATCTGTTTGCTCACATCTACCCAGGAAGTCTTACAACAGTCCATTACTACACCATTGCATGATGAATGCTCTTTTATGTCACACGCTTTCCAGTTTTTTTTTTGGTGTAATAGAATTGTTTTAAAACTTGAGTATTCTAATCCTGTTGTAAAATACCAAATATGGCATGATAGTATTTTTTCAGGATAGTACAGAAAGTAAGATTGGCATTTAAGGGTGATAGGATTTGTAGGATAATATGATTTTTGGTATACAGTCTTAAATTGTCCTTTGTAAAGGCCAAAAATTATTGAAGAGATTCTCACACAGCAGATGGACGTGAGAGTAGCCACACTAATATCAGTAAAACAAATGAACAAATCACACACACACACACACACACACACACACACACACACACGCACACACACACACACACACACACACACACACCCCTCTGATGGTTTCTCAAGTCTCCCTCTCATTCTATGAAGAGAAAACACATTGTCTTCATTTTCAGGGGTCTCTGCCTTCATACCATCTCCTTCCAGAGCTAAGAGTTGGATGAAGTCTATGCCAGTCTTGGTGGCAAGGCTCTGAACAGTCTAAGATGCCTCTCCTAGTCTTTCTGCCTCTTCCCAGAATGAAGCAAGGACCAGAAGACTTCCTTTCAGTTGCTGTGTTGTCACATGGGAAGGGATGAGGAGTCTTTCTTGGCTTCTTTTCTCTTACCAATTTGTATTATTACTGTCATTTTTATCAACTTGACAGAAACTAGAGTCACTGGGAAGCGGAACTTCAATCAAGAATTGCCTCCATAAGACTGGCATATAGGAACTGATGTGGGCATTTTCTTGATTTATTATTGATGTAGGACTTCCCAGCCCACTTGGTGGTACCACCCCTAGGCAGGTGGGCCTGGGCTTCTTCAGAAAGGTAGCTGAGGGTGAGATGAGGAGGGAAACAGCATGAGAAAGCTGGGTGAGGCAAGCCAGTAAGCAGCCTTCCTTTGTGGACTCTGGTCTGTTATTTCCTCATATTTCCTGCTTGAGTTCTTGCCCCGACTTCTTCCATGACAGACTATGACATAGAAGTGTAAGCCAAATAAATCTTTTCTTCCCCGAGATTACTTTGGTCACAGTGTTTTATTGTAGCAACAGAGAAAAGAAACTGGAATAGTGATGATATCTGCGTTTGGACCAGGAGACAGACATAAAGCCCATGGGCCCCCCATTGCCTTTGTATCTGAGGGTCCAGAGAACTGACTGATCTCAGAGCTGTTACCTTAGCATTTGTCTAGCCTCTTTTAGCTATATAATAAACCTAGACAAGGAAGTTCGATGTTTTTATCACTTTTGGAAGTTCCCCTCTCTCAGGAATTTCTCTCACACTTCATTTCTCACTTTCTTTAAATTTCTTGCTTTTTGGTAATCCTTAATAGAGTTTTCCTTGATTTTGCATATGCCAATGAGAATCTACATCTTTATTTTTCATTGGCATAAGACAACCCACTTGAGGCTACTGTCCCAGGTTGATTTTTGGTGACTGTGATTTTCTGGTACCCTAGGTCCTTGGGACACATAAAACACAGCCTGGAAAGCTTCCATTGTACTAAAAGACAAAACAAAGCAAAACAAATGAACAACACAATGTCTCTGCTTGGAAGAAGGACTTAGGGTTTTTTATTCTGTCATGCTGTTGCTGCTGGTTTCAATTTCAGGTGTTTATTGAGTTTTCAATGGGTTGCAAATGCTGCCACTTGTACTTTAGTTTCATTTGTGTACAGTTATTTTGTAAGCTCTAAGCAGTATTCATGCAAAAATAAATTGATTACTTCATTTGCAATTTCCGCTCCTGTTTTCATGTAAACCATGGCTTTCTCCATTGTAAAGGGAACATTTAAAGAATTGCTTTTGGCTTAATTTTCAGTCTGACATTGATTTGCCTTGAAGTCTGCTTGCACGTAAGAAGGACAGAACAAACCTTATTGTGCTTTTGCAAAATGCAATTTGGCAATAAATCAATTTCTTTTCCTACTTTATAGACTTAATAAGTCATAAGTACCATTCCCAATACGACCATGCTTCCTGGGACTAATTCTGCATTTTTACCATTTAGTAAAATGTCTACAAAGATGTGTCTTTAGTACAAAACACATGTTGCTATGTTTTAATGCAATACCATGCTTTACTGTTGGGTAGTTTTGAGTTTTTAATCAAAAATTTCAAAATCTCCTATATTCTTTCAGTCTTTTCCAGTATTATTTTGGGAGATAGTATGTCACTTTGTAGTCCAAGCTGGCCTCAAACTCACGAAGGAGACTAGGTTTGTCTCAAACTCATAGGGACACACCTGCCTCTGCCTCCTGAGTGCTGGAATTAAAACTGTGTGTCAGGAATCCAGCCATTTCTGATTTTGAAAGCCAAATTTTCTTCAGTTGTCAAGAAGAATAAAGTGAGTTTGACTTACAGTTTTCACTGGAACCATAGCATAGCCAGGCCTTAGCTTCAGGGACACGGGCATGTGTAGTTGTCCAGTCTCCTTTCCAACAGGTGGATTCTGCACACCTTCTTTCAAGTAAAGAAGAAGGTGAAAAAAGTTTTTCAAAGTTCACAGTTTTCTTTGTTATGATATTTTTTTAAAAAAAAGAATTTGTATCCCATCATTTTGTATTTTGTAGTGAAACAATAGGGAAATTTTCTACATTTGTTCTTTCTTTAAAAAAGACATTTGTTTTTATAGTATATGTATGAATGTTCTGCCTGCATCTAGGTATGTGCACCATGTGTGTGCAGTGCTTGTAGAGGTCAGAAGAGGGTGTCAGATCCCCTGGAACTAGAATTACAGTTGGTTGTGAGCTGTCCTAAGAGGGTTGTGAGCTGTCCTAAGAGTCTTGGGCACTGAATAATGTTGTCTTTAACAATCTAAATGAAGACTTTAAAGAATCCTATTGTTGATAAACCATGGTAATCGATACATTCCTATTATTGCAGTTGTTTTCTGTATCTGTGATCAACACTATCAACAAGTGTGACTTGGCAAGGAAAGGATTTATTGCTTCTTCTCAGTCCATCACGGAGGAAGTCAGGCTGGAGCTCAGGCAGGTGTCTGGAGGCAGGAATTGAAGCAGACACCACCTGTTGCATTGCTCACCTAATTTTCCTATATAGAACAGGGCCCCTGTGTCTAAGGATGCCACCACCCACAGAAGGCCAAGCCCTCTCAAATTAACTATCAATTAAAGAAATGCCCCACAGGCTTTCCCACAGTCCAATCAAATGGAGACAATTCTTCAACCAAGGCTCTGTCTTCCTAGTCTTCCCAGATAACTCACACAATACACACACACACACACACACACACACACACACACGAAACAAAAACAGAGAAACAACCAGTATACAAAGTGACCTCCATATTCCTGCATGTGGGATATATCCTAAGTAAGCCTCTAGCAGTGGAATCCCTTCAGGAGATTCAGGCATGCATCATTTAAGACCTTTTGATTGGTATTGTTAAAGTTCTGGCTTCCCATCATGCTATGTTTATCATTTCTTGACTTGTACTTTGCAGCATAACTCTGTGATTTAGGGTGATGTTTCTCAAATTCTGTCTACTGCATCTTTCTGCTCCTGTCATTAAAAAAATGTTTGTCTAAGTGAATGGGAAGAAGAGTACAGTTTGTGATGAAATCCCATCGAGGTAGTGTCTGTTTTGATTAACCATTATGAGTAAATTATTAAGTCCTACAATGAAAAAAGGGTATCTGCATCACCATGTACATTAGCTTAGAATACAACCAAGCTTTCAGATAAGCTGGGAGATTGAGAATATTTCATGGAACACTTTCAGTCATCACTGTGGGGAAGGAAAAGATTGTTGTTTTTTATAATGGCCAAAATAAATTTCTTGTAATTGTTATGAGTTCACCCTGTGATATTCTCAGACTTGTTTTGAAAGCATAAACATAAAATATTTAGTTTGCATGCAAACACACACACACATGCAAACACACAGAGTAAATTTGTTGATGCAGTTCAGTACACATAAAACATTCCCAGAGAATCATTTTTAAAATATGGAATATAAAACCTTACAGAAAATTTCATCATACTAAGATATGGCTCTGATATCAAATTCCATTAAGACAAAATTTCAATGAGATTTGTCACCCTTTTTCTGTGCTTTCTACAGTTAAACTTGGCCAGGAATCTGGGGCAAGGGAACATAACTTTCTCTAATAATGGGTAAAGATTTTCATTATACTGGTTATGAATTAAAGAAAATTAAAAAAAAAACCTCCGTACACTTTCAGAAAGATACAGGCTTCCACGTGCATTAATTTCAGATGACAAATGCTTATTTTTGCTGCAAGTGGAGGAAGCAAAGTAAGCAAACAACAAAAAAAATCAGGCAGGCAATTAATGATGGGAATTGTATGCACCATGATATATTCCTAATGAGAAATAAGCAGATATACCAGCAAAGAAGGTTCACCTTCTTCAGGAGATTGGTTAATTCCTCACCCACTCTTTTTTTTTATCATGCATGATCTGTTTCTTTCCTTCTCTTGTGTTGTTAAGGTATTTGGATCAAAAGATCAAAGCACATCTGGTGAACTCAATCTTATAAAAAGCTTTTCTTGAAAAAAAAAGGAACGTATTATAATCTTATAAATATCACTTAATGCTCGGTATTGTGGTATTGACATGTGTGTATTATATTATATATAGATAAAGAAATTAGGATTATATGTTTTTTCTTCTAGATAAGAATTAAACTCAAATTCAACTGTTGAAGGGACCCCTAGTCAGAGCATCTAGACTGAAAAAATACCATTATGTGTCATTAATGAATCACTATAGGCCATTGTTTCAACTTGCCTCTTGAATTCTTTCAGTTGTTTTAAGACTTATTTTGTGATTATATATTTGTATTTCCATTATAAGGTTATGTACCTCATATGCATGCAGGTGTCTGGGGAGGTCAGGAAAGGGTGTTGGGTCCCCTGGAATTGGAGTTAAGGGTAGATATGAGCCACCATGTGGGTTTTAGAAACTGTACCTGTTCTCTGAAAGAGCTGTAGGATCTTTACCCGCTGAGACATGTCTCCAGCTCCAAATACACAGTTTTGAAGCGTATAATACTGGGGTAGAAAATCAAGTTGCCAAAGAATGCTTCAGGCTTTCACAGGCACACAGAAAGCTTTCTACTAATAGAAACATGGTATAGGCTATGTGCTAATCCAGTGCATTAATATGTTAAAGTTACTACTGTCTTGTTTCTTCTCCCACTGCCCATTGCCATCATAAAATACTCTGATAAGAACAACTTAAGAGAGGAAGAAAGTCTTACCCTGGCTGCCAGTTATAGGGCACAATTTGTAATGGCTGACAAGTGACATCCATAGGAGCCCAGAGAGAGGTGAAATGGGAGCTAATGCTCAGTCGCCTTTCTCCATGTTATTTAGTTTAGGATCCCCTGCCCAGGTCATGGTCTTGTTCAATAGAATTTTACACATCAAATAATACAAGGAAGATTACTGCCATAGGAATGTCAAGAGACCTATCTCTCAGGAGACTTTAGACTCTGCCAAGCCTGTAGTTAATACTAGCTATCATGTTTACATATTTTGAATTTATTTTGTATTGTGTATTTAATTACCATGTATATTTGTTAAATACACACAAACATACTATATCATACATGTTTACATACATTTTATACAAGGACATTATACTGTATAATGTTATATATTACATCTATCTATCACTTGTTTGTGTGTGTATGTGTGTGTTTAGTTTAAAATATGACACACTACATGCTCAATATTGTTTATGCAACACATACACTCTGGTGAATTGTAGTTGGAGACTCCTTGTTCATTTACTAGCTGCCCAGACTCAAAATAATCACATAGAAACTATATTAATTGCAACACTGCTTGGCCAATAGCTTAGGCTTCTTATGAAATAACTCATACATCTTAAATTAACCCATTTCTATTAGTCTGTGTATTGCCATGTGGCTGCGGCCTACCAGTAAGATTCCATTTGGAGTCTGCTTCCTTTTGTGGCTACATGGCATCTCTTTGATTCTGCCTACTCTCTCTCTCTTCATCTCTGGATTTTCCTCCTGGCTTTCCTCTGTTAAGCTATTGGCAGAAAGCAGCTTCTTTATTTACCAATGGCAATAAACCATATTCTGTATCAAGGGGAATCCTATATCAGTGAATATTAACTGTTGTTTGGAGGCACATTATTTGTTCTTTAAAGGAAACTATTAACTATTACAATGGAATGGTAGTATTTGACTCCTCCCAGTTTTAAGAGCAAACATCATATTTTTGATGAAGTATATTGAGAACATTGAGAACCTGACAATATTTTTGCTTGGTTAGCAGGTGGGAGATATTGAGGTGAAGCTATGAGGTACATGTTGTTCAGGTCTCACAGTCCCATCATTTCCCACACCTTGGCATCTAACTTCTTGCCTCCTTGTCAACTTGACACACAAACATATCACAATTTGGCTTTTACTTTCTTATTCACCCCCAAGATCACAGATTAATATCAACATTACATTATGAACATTCCAATTTTTAAAAGTCCCACTGTCTACAAATTCATACACTTGTTGGGCGGTTGTGGTGCATGACTTTAATCCCAGTACTTGGGAGGCAGAGGCCGGTGAGTGTCTATAAATTCAAGGTCATCCCAGTCTACAAAGTGAGTTCCAGGACAGCCAGGACTGTGACACAGAGAAACTCTGTCTCGAAAAAAACAAAAACGAAAACAAAAAACCACAACACTTAAAATTCATTCTCCTTAAAAATATCTTCTTTCTTTGAAAATCTAGTGTGCCTCAACTAAGGGCTCCTATAAAATAATAAATAAGTTAAATACTTTCCCTTTCAAGAGGAAAGAAACAGGTCACATTCACAATAAAATCAAAGCAAAACCAAACTCCAACTTTGTAAATAACTCAGTGCTCAATAACTTGGATTAACTTCTTGACTTCTCTAACAGGGGCTTGGGTCAAGCCTCTGGCTCCACCTTCTGCAGCACACAAAGCTTGTATTTGCAGCTCTCGCTGGCTGCACTCCATGGCTGCTGCTGCTGTTCTGGGAGGTCATCCTATGATATTGGCAGGTGGAGGTTTTCCACTGCAACTGGACTGCACTTTCACCAATAGTCTCGTCTGCGCTTTTTTTTTTCATGGTTCCAAGCCTCAACTTCTCCGCATAACCCCTTCAACGCTGAGCCTTTAACTATTACTGAGGCTGCACCTTCACCAATGGCTCTCTTCTGGTCTCTCACCAGTGTCAAGTCTCTGCTGCTTTCCGTGATCCCTTCATGCCTTCAAAACTAGCACTTTCTAGGTGACTCTTACACTACCAAGTCCAGTTGTAATCTTGGACACCTTTGTACCACAGTTTCTTGTGCTGCCTCTGAGGAAACAATTTCCAGAATTCACCTCAGTGATACTGGTCTCTTTTTAATTATTCCTAGTTACTCTGCTCCAGCTAACCAATATCAATAGTTCTAATAACACAAAGATCTCACTTGAATGTTGTTGGTGCCTTGTTAATCGTGGCTAACTCTTCGACCCCAGATGACAGGAACTGCAGATTCTTAATTCAAAATGTGCAATGGCCCTGATAGAGTCTCTAAGTGTCTTTCAAACCTTCCTCTGAAACTTCACATGCCAGGTATCCACCCTCTAAATTTCTCTTAAAATTTTTATCTTCCACTCTCCACAGAATACCTCACCAAGATTTGAACAACCAAATTCTGAAGTTATTCTTCAACTCTCCCACCTCAGCAAAAACAAACAAACAAAACCCCACATGGTTACTTATGTTAAGGCGATACCATACAATCGTGGCACCAATTTTTTACTGTGATAAAATGCCAGGACCAAAACAGCTTGGGAGGACAGGGTTTATTTGGCTTACACCTACAAATCACAGTTCATCATTAAAAGAAGTCAGAACAGGAGCTCAAAGAGGGCAGGAGCCTAAAAGCAGGAGCAGATGTACAGGCCTTGGAATCATGCTGCTTACTGGCATGCCCTGCCTGGCTTGCTTGCTCAGCTGCTTTCCTATAGAACCCAGGACCATCAGGTCAGGAATAGTATCACCCACAATGGGCTGGACCCTCCTCCTTCAGTATTAATAAAAGTTTCATACATTTATCCAATGCATAGTGATAATATCCACCCACCACTACTTCCCCCAACCTTTATTGTCCCCAAACCTATATTCCTCTCAATTCTGTGTTGTATTTTATACTGTTATGAGTAACCCTGTGTTCAATTAGTGCTGTCCATATGTGCATGGGTGTGTAGCCATGCACTGGGTCACAAGAAATTCACCAATAGATGCATGCTCCAAAATGACAGACTCTCCCTCTCCCGACAGATACCAACAATAAATAGCTCCTCTAACAGAGGATGGGGGCCATTCCCCTATCCATCCTGGAATTATGAACAGGCTTGATTCTGCATAGGTCTCATGAGGGCAACAGCCCTGCCATATTCAGACATCAATATTCCGCAGCCTTCCTCTTCATCTTCCAGCTCTTACGTTCTTTCTGTACCCATTTTCCATGAAATTCCCTGAGACTTACATGGTGGGAGGTTGATACAGATAATTTATCCACAGATAAACACCCAGCAATTTATGCTCTGCATTTTGACTAACTACGAGTCTCTGTATTATCTACAACCTACTGCAAAAAGAAGCTTCTATGTCCAAATTTGAGAGCAGCACAAATTTGTAGGTCATTCTTACTTTCTTAAAGAGGGCATACCAGAAGCTGCCTAGTAAGATCGATCCTTCAGTAGTTTTCTCTCCCCAGGCACAAAAATATCCTTCACAAGATCTCAGGAAAACTTGTAAAGGCTTTGGTTTCCTATAGTAAAAGTAAAAGGGACAGAAGAGAAATCTGGAAGGAAGAAACTGCCTAAATCACCCCTTTCTAAGACTAAGCAGTGTTGGGACAGATTTTTCCCTTTGGGAGAATGAAAAGTCCAAGCAACAGACATGGAAGGCAGTCCTGAGCCTACTGAAGTCAAGCCCAGGGCTGCAAAGAGCTCCATGATGCTGCTTCTGCTCACTTTCTTCCAAGCCAGAAGGAGTCACTTGACTACTCCAGCTGGAGGGATGCTGCCCTCATTTCCCCTCCATTGCCATTCGGCAGCCTTGGGAAGCAGAATAGGTAAAGAGTGAGAATTTACCCTGACCAGAGCTCATAGACAGAGGAAATGCAGAGAAATGATGGGGGCAATTAAAATAACCAAATTGAAAATCTCTGGGCTGAAACATACAGTAAGCAAAATTAAAATGGTGACAGCATCAGTAATCAGACTGATCCTAGAGAAGGATTCATGAACTTGAAGATGATAACATGATCTCACTGGCAGAATCATGTATTTCCCCAAATCACCTCCTGCTATGGCTTGGGCTGGAAGCATCCACAAGGCTGTGTCAATCTTTGTGAGACTCAAGAGTGACCCAGCTTAGCACCAGTCTTGGGGGCCAAGGAACTACTTTATGATCATGTTTCAACCTGGAGCAACGTGGAGTAGAGCACACGTCTATCCTCTGAGATTAGGACAGGGTTCCTGTGAGGCTCAGAGAATGTAACAGAAGATAAGGTGGAACTAAACACTGGAAAAATGCAAGGGGGCTCATGCCCAGCCCTGCCTGGAATTAAACCTCTAGAACATTTTGGGATCCAGGTGTTCTGGACACATAGTCAGTTTATTGGACACATAGATTCAGTTTATTGGATACATCATCATTGCTGGTAGCAGGCCTCAGTGGTCATGAGGTGTGTGTTTACAACAGAATTAGCTCCTTAGGAGTGTGGGCTTTTGATCTAACCTCAATGTCATGTAGGTCTTGGCATGTTATGGGCTCAGGGTGCGATATTGGGTGCATTGGTGGTCGCACATGTGGCAGAGGAGCCTGGCTAATATGCTCAGACTTCTGGGCAATGTTGTAAATTCAGTTTATGCCCTGAAGGTATGTCCCTAGATTATTCTGTCTAACACAGAGAATGAAAAATGTGCTTGTATTACCATTTAGTACCAAACCAGTGGAGACACGTTGACATTGAACTTGGGGCACTATCCCGTAAAGAAAGAGTAAAGCAACTGAGACATTAGACAATCTTAGAATTCATGGAGAGTCAGCACTCTGTGAACATTGTAGGGAATAGCTAACTTTCAGTACTCAGATCACTGTATGCACCAACACATGTCAACAACTTGCAGGACTGGTGACCTCACATAGCATGCAAAATAAGGTACCTCAAAGGAAGCAGAGGGTCACCAGTCAGGGAGGGTTCCTGGATGAAGGATTTAGAGCAGCTGTATTGGGTGTCCTAGCTTCATTTCTGCTGCCATACTAAAATACCCCAAGAACAGTGACTTAGGGGAGAAAAAACTCTGAGCTTCAGTTCCTCATAGCAGGGGGTTCAAGATGGCAGGAGCTTGAAGCACCTAGTTGCATCACATCCACAGTCAAGGTTGGAGATGAATGGATGCATGCACACTTGCTCCTCAGCCAGCTCTCTTTCTATGCTTCTGTTGTTTAGGGCCTCAAACCAGGAAATGCTGTTACACACTTTCATACTGTATCTTCCCACTTCCATTAAGGGTATTAAGACAATCCTCACAGACATACCTGCAACCCAACCTGTCTACACAGACCTTTATTGAGAGATATGTCCACAACCCAACCCATCTACACAGTCCTTCATTGAGACTTTCCATAGACATACCCACAGCCCAACTCGTCTATACAATCCCTCATTGAGAAACACACCCAGGACTCAACCCGTCTACAGAATCCCTCATTGAGACTTTTTCTCCAGTTGATTCTTGATTGTGTTAATATGACAATTAAAACTGATGATCACAGGATCATTAAATGTACTCCAAAAGAACACAGATAATTCTTTATTAAAATACCAAAGTTATTTATTACCAAACAAAAAAAAAACCCCTAAATTTGTAATGACTCCTGCACAAAAATTCCAGAAGAGTCAAAGCCATCATGAGCAAAAGGAACATAACAGAGTAGATTATAGATTCACTAGGTGCCATTTTCCTTCTCCCCAAAGTCAGGTCAAGCCCCCACCCAAAGCAGAAGCCCTGCTGTATTGTGGCTATACCTTTTCTCCCTCTTATGGCTGCAGAAGAAGCTCCTTATCCCACCTAGTGCCTGTGACCATGACTCCTGGCCTGTAAGCTAGGCCCTGCTATGTCACATGGTATGACATATGCTTTTCACCCCTTGCTCCTGACAGGGAACTTTAGTACCCAGAGGTCTGTCCATCTCCTTTTTGGGTCTCCTATGGCTGTCTATGGTCATCATTCTCTATTTCTTCTGATCATCTGGGAAATAGAGGTTCTCCCTCTTCCAGCACCCTGTCATGATATACACATTGATGGTCTGTCCTGATGTTCTGCTGCTTCAAGGCCTGATCACGGCTGCCACGTTCACTAGTCTGTCTTTCTCCTAATAAATCTTGCCTGAAGCATAATCTCATGTCAGCCCCTTTCAGTGGGCTCGCAGTACATCATAACAAATACACTCCCTGACATATAAGCAAATTGAGTTGCTATAGAAATCAAACTGCATAGGATTGGCATAAAAAATAGAAGCAAAGACCAATGGAGTGGGCTAGAATGTCTCGATGAGCTCCACACATAGATCACCAGCAGAGTCCCGATGAGGGTATTCAGAGCACACACAGGAAAAAGGATGAGCCTCTCAGCAAATGGCACTGGGAGAAACTAGATATTTGGATGTGGCAGGATGAAACCTCTCTCCAGTTACAGAAATCAACTCAAAATGGATTCAGTCCCTACCCATAGAGCTGAAATTGAAAATTCTATGAAAAAAAATGGAGGGAGGGGACCTGCAGACCCTAGACTGGGCAGGTTTGTTTATGGACAAGATCCTAAAACCATGAGAAACTAAAGAAAAATATGGAAGTAGAATTATATTAAAAAGTTCTTTTCAGTAAAGGACATGATGCACAGAGTGATGAGTCATCCTATAATATCATGGCAGAAAAATTTTGCAAGCTTTATACTTGATAATTGATTAATTAATCTAGAATGTGTAAGCAATTCTGAAGTGCAATGATAAAATAAGAAATAGCCAAATTCCAAACAGGACTGAAAGATAAATAAATCTTTTTCAAAGGCAGACAGGCGAATAGACCACAGATCTAAAAAAAGAAGCTCAACACCAGTAATCCTCAGGAAAATGCAAATTGAATCATAAGGAGACCTCACCTCACTTCAGTGAGGCTCACTATTGTGATATAAAAAAAAGGCCAAGTGCTCCTGGAAGGAAGACAAAGAACAGAAGAACAATGGAAACCATCCAACCATAAACATGAAATCCTTCCATTTGTCATAAGATGAATATAAAGGCAGAGAATTATGTTGAACAAGCCAGATTCAGAAATGGGCAGGTGCCATTCACCCTGCTCAATTGTAGACTCCAAAGAACTAAATCTCATAGAAGTTTAGAGTATAAAAAAAGTGTTTACCAGATGCTGGGTAGGGAGCAGGGGCATAGAGACAGGTTGACCCATCCCATGATCACCTACTTAACAGTTTGAGAAGAGAAAGAACTTCCTGTGTGCTATTGCACAGTAAAGGACTATAGACTGCACTTATATACTATATATTTCATTTTGTTTGTTTTTATTTTATTTTTTTTTACTGACATGGATCGAACCTAGGGCTTCACTCATATTAGGCAAGTGCTTTACTGCAGAGTTACCAACTTAGTCCTATTCTTTATATTTTAGAAAGCAGTTAAAAGTTATTTTGAATATTTTAATTCGAGTACCTCTATGCTCAACCCACTAATATGCACAATTGCATTGCTTCATTTTGGGTCAAAAGTCAAATAATTTGAGTTCTGTGGCTGTAGCTCAGTTGGTTAGCAGGCACAAAGTCCTCAGTTCAGGTCCCACCCCAGCACTGCTTAGATGGTTGTTATCTGAAACGTCAGCAATCCCAGCACTCAGAAGGCGGAGGTAGGAGGGTCAGAAGTTCAAATTCATCTGACAGCTATGTAGCTAGTTTGAGGCAAACCTGGACAATAGACCTCGTCTCAAAACAAAACAAACAAACAACAACGTCATGGAAAAGTAATTTAGAAAAGATAGTTAGTATGCTCCTGAGCATAATTAATGGTTGCTTTCTTTGGCGTGACCTCAGCGCACTTCTGTGTTAGCTCTATGGTTATTGCTTAATCAGTTGTGCTTCGTTTACTTGGTGCTTTGTCTAACTCAGAGCATCATCCTATTAGACGTTCTGTGCTGTGGGGTCTTTCATTAAAGATTCTGAGTGAAGACATGTAAAAGATCTAGGTTTATATGTCTATTCTTGTAATGTATATTTGTTGGATTGAACCAGATGGGGGTATAAAAGAAAGCTGATTGGACAAGTTAACTAAGGCAAAATGGTTGAAGATACCGCTTTCCATTTTCGGGACTTGACTCACAGCGTTTCGTAACTCAAAGAGCAGGGGCTTGACTCTCAGGACTCACCCACTGTCTGCTGAGATCTGAGGGGAAGGAGGGTTGAAAGGAAGGGTAGAAGGAATGGAGAAGCGTGCACCTGCCTTGTCTTATCTAAAATTATCCACCAGGCAGCAGACAGTGAGGCAACCCTGTTGGTGATGTAGTTAATGAGCTATGGAAAAAAGACAAGGAAGAAATAGGATCAGAGGAACACGGGTCCTACACTGTGGCTCACAAGATTTGTCCTTTACTTGTGAGAGCTAATAAAGGTGGAGGAGATGCAGAAATAAGCTGAGAGTCAGATTACATCACCTCCTGTCACAGCACTCTCAACCACAGTAGCCTTTACCTTAGGAAGCACGGTAGATGTGAAGGAAGGCATCAGATCATGTGCACTTGTTAACTACATGTTTAGTGTTTACAACTAGTTATAAGGCTTTGAAAGACTGAAGAGCAAAAGAGCCATCCTTGCTTTTAATGACATTATAAATTCATCAGAATAAGAGATAATAAATAATTTTGAAACTATTTTTCCTGTGATAAGTTACACATAGTCTTTTTGAGCATCTCTTACTGTGTTGTAAATTGTAGTCACCTAGTGTACAAGATTTTCTATTCTTATTAAGTCAGGAACTACCTCTTTTTTTTAAAAGGGCGTTCCAATAACTCTTTCAACACCCTTCATGTGCCCTGGCGATATTACTCAGTAAGATAAGGATTACTGAAACACAAGTACCTTGATAGTCTGATAACTGAGATTGTTATTAAGTGAATAACAGGCAGGTAACACACTGGGTGAGAGGGAGTCGCAAATATTCAAAATGGCATGAGCTAAGCTGACTGAGCTGCATATTTCTGGAGTTTTCCATTTAGTATTTTTGACTGACATTGTCTGTTGGTAATGAACAGTTTCATTCTACTGCTGGAATAAACGGTGATCAAATTAAACTTAGGGGAATAAATGGTTTATTTGATCCTATAAATCACAATCTATCAATAAGGAAAGTCATGGCAAGGATTCAAGCAGGAACTTGAAGCAGATACAAGGGAGGGGTGCTGTTTGCAACCTCCTTATAGGCTTATGCTTTGCTAGCCGTCTTCAAATCTCAGAACTCCTGCACAAGAATGATGATGGTCATCCTATATCAAATCCTGTCCCCCCCAAATCTCCCAAAGACATGCTCATAGGCAGCCTGATCTGGGGAATTCCTCAACTGAGACTTTTTCCGGGAACATTCTAGGTTGTCATGTTGACTCTAACTATCTCGCACAGGTTCATGTGTCTGAACATGTTTGTGGCATTGTCTAGAAATATTATGGAGTCTTTAGGCTGTAGAGCCTTGAGAGAAGAAGTACATCACTGGAAGTGGGCCTTGAAAATTCATAGCTTCACCTCCCTTCCATCTCACTATTCTTTGCATGCTGCTCTTGGATGAAGAGGTGAATTCCCAGCTTCCTGCTATGGCTTCTGGTTGCCATGCCTTCCTCCTCCACTATTATGGATTTTTCCCAAATAAACTCTTTTTCCTTAAATAGCTTCAGTCATGGTATTTCATCCCAACAAAACAGGTAACCAATACAAATAGTAACTCAAGACACAGGATGAAAGTCCACAGAGAAGAAAGAATACTGAACCATCTTGAGACGGTATGGTTAATGTGAATGAAACACCTAGAAAACAGTGCA
Organism: Bramus lutescens; assembly: GCA_001685075.1. Taxonomy (NCBI): domain Eukaryota; kingdom Metazoa; phylum Chordata; class Mammalia; order Rodentia; family Cricetidae; genus Bramus; species Bramus lutescens. The sequence continues at coordinate 48,183 of LOEQ01006293.1, read as the reverse complement.
GGACTTTGTTCTATGAACACCCTGTGTTGCAATAATCAAGAATGAACTCTTACCGAGAACCAGATATGTTCTTAGATTTGTATTAATTGCATGTTTGTTTTCAATAGCCAGAATATGAAACTCTTGTTTATCGATGAAGACCTTTATTATAGCAAAGAATAGGTAGGAAAGTCAAGTCATGCAACAATTAGATACAACCCATCTCTCATTTCCTTAAAAAGTAGCAGGGCATCGATTTCTTATGAGACCATGTCTCCACTGCTTAGTCATTCATTAAGCCTTTGTGCAGAAGGTAAAGGAAGCTAGGATGTGCCTCTGTTCACTCTGTCCAGCCCTGCTTATCCAGTGTCTGCATTCTAGGTTGGTAGTACTCATCTTTGTCCTTTGGCAAGTCACTGCACCCCTAGAACCCACATAGTGAGAGAGCTGACTCCCACAAGTTTTTCCTCCAACCTCCGTATTTACATTGCAACACACCTCCTCCCAGAATCTTTAAAAATCATTTCTAAGTAGTGATAAATTATGAGAGTATTTTAAAAACTTAATTGAAGTAAAATTTGCACAACCTAAACTTTGTCAACTTTACACAGTTCTGTGGCCATTATTATTTCCACAGTGTGGTATTTACCACCAGCTCCATGTGACTCCAAACACCCCGCACCTGTTAAGCATCTCTGTCTGACCCTCTCCATATTTCTCACAATTATTGCTCTGCTTTCCATTCTTATAGATTTATACTTCATACAAAGGGAATCATACAAAATGTGACCTTGTGTGTCTGTTTTTCTCTCTCTCATACTGTTTTCCAGATTTATCCACGTCGTAGTGTGTGTTAGCACTTCATTTTTCTTTGTTTGTTTTTGTTGTCATTGTTTTCCCTGCTGAATAATACACTCCATGTCCATTTCTAAGGCTGGAGAGACAGACAGTGTGATTGACAGTTGCACTAACAACAGCATGACCAGAGGGAGGGAAGCATGAATTCAAAGGAAAATAGAATTGCCGGAAGACAAGGTTAACAGTTATCTTCAACATTAAGCTTTAACAATTTCTCTGCCTAGACCCGGATCCTACTTCAATCCAAGCTGAGGATTACTAAGATGTGTATCACTTCCTTCTTTTGGCTTCTTGCAATTATTACCAAGCTAGAATCTTCTGGAAATAATTTGAAAGTATAAAGGAGCAGACAGATCAAGGTAACTTCAGGTTTTTTTTCTGATACCTGCAGGGTAGTTAAAGAACACATCACATATCCATTGAGAAAAGAACTGACTTAGGGGAAAACAAGACATAAACAGAAAAGTAGCTCTTAAGAAAACCAGACACCGTGATCCCTAAAATATAAGAAGAAACTTTCTTATCCATTCAACTTTACACTTTAAGTCTGAGTACTCTTGAAGGGGTAACTGTATTCCTCTGTTCATTTCAGGATTATTAAAAATAGACCATGAGATACAAGTTGTAGCTGGTAGGTGTCCATCAGTGGATGGAGAGATAAACGAACAATGGGGCATATTCCTTAGGAAAAGAGAGCATTTGGATGGAGACAACCATGGAGAAATTGGGCTAAGTGAAATAAAGCAGACACAGAAATGAAAATGCCAGCTATTACTCATCTGTGGAATCTAATGAAGTTGATCCACTAGAAACAGAAATGGTGTTTGCAGAGCTGGGCAGTCTTAGAAGCTGGGTAGAAGGAAGGACTCTGAGCTGCTGCTGAGAAGGTACAGACCCTGAGGTAGCATGATCAATTTTTCTTTTTTCTTTTTTTATTATTATTTTATTTTATTGAAAATTTCTACCTCCTCCC
>LOEQ01006293.1:24661-36569 GCA_001685075.1 Bramus lutescens | reverse complement strand
GGGAGGGAAATGGGAGGAAGGGAGGAGGTGGAAATTTTTAATAATAATAATAATAAAAAAGTGAAAAAAATGAAGGAGAGACATAAACTAATTTTGTTTATTAAAAAAGAGAACTGTATGTAAGTGGCATGGCTTTATCTGTGAAACAGGGAGGCATTTTATTTGTTTTATCTATGAGTATGGGCAGGCGACTGGGTGGGGTTGTGTAGGCACACATGAGTGCAGATGCTGAAGAAGGCCAGAGGCATGGAATGAGCGGCAGAACTGAACTCAGGTCCTCCGTAAGAGCAGCAGTTCTCTAAACACTGAGCCATCCCTCCATCCCCAAGGATGAGGAATTCAGAGTCCAAAGGTTTCAGAGCCCCTTCCTCATGTATCTTCTCAGAAGCCCTCCTCTTGTCCTTGTATGATCATAATTAGTCTCTTTTTTTCCTGGTACTCAATTTAGCCAGTCCTAATTCTTGTCCTTTTGCCTGTGCTTCTATTACTGTTTGTTGCCAGTTTTGGAGAAACTGAAGAATGTGATGCCAGAAGACCTGGATTTGCCTATGTCTCCGCCAGCTCTGGGGCCGGGGTTTCTCAGTTACTCAGTTTTCTTTATTTTCAGTATATTCGTCCTCTCTCTTTGTCATCTGTCTTTCTTCTTTCCAAAAGAGACTTTCTCTTTCACTTGTAAGTCAGCCAGCTAGCCGTTTCTTAATTAATAAAGCCCTTCTTAAGCTCAATTGTGAAACTTCTTAATTATATGTTGCTAATATGATTATAACTTAAAGTGCTTCAAGTTCATCCATGGAAATTGATTGTAGGGGCTATATGTGAAATTTCCAACAATTTAATTCTCCATTAAATGATTTATCTTCCACCATCAGAAACTGAGCTGTTTATTACATAGGAAGCATTTCTAATACTCATATTTCTCTTTAAGTTTCAAGTTATATTTTTAGTCATTGTTTCAAGAAGCATTTCTCTTTCTCTTTTCTCCCTTCTTTTCATTCCCCTCCCCTCCCCTGTCCTCTCCCCTCTTCTCCTCTTCTTCCCATTCTATCATATTTTTTTCAGACAAAGTGTCACTATGTACCTGAGTCTTACCATGTACTTGAACTTGGGACCTTCCTGCCTTGTCCTCTTAAGTGCTGGCATCATATGTGTGCACAGTCACAACTGGCTTAGAAAAAAAAGCCTTAAAATGTTTAATTAATGTCATGTCATTCTATAAAATGGAGTCTATTTCAGAGAATTTAATATTGACCTCATAATAGTAGTTTTGTTGTAGAAAGCAATTATTTTAATGGCTACACTTTGTTCATTTGAGACAAGGTCTTGTTATGTAGATCAAGCTTGTCTGGAACACAAAGTGCTGGATTTAAAGGTCTGTGCCACCATTTTGGCTCTTCATGGCCCCTTTGACAGACTAAGCTGAGTTTGATCCTCAGGATTCACAGTGTGGAAGGAGAAGTATCCAGCTCCTGAAAGTTGTCTTCTGACCCCAACTTGCATGTTATGGTATTTGTCTCTCCCAAATAAATAAATAAATACAAGTAAGTGTATTTTCTGGGCCTTAGCCAATCTATAGTGTCATGAAACTGTTTAAGTGCTGTGTTGTCATCGGTGTGTGATATGTAATATTTCTTCTCATAAATTAAGTTTATAAAAAATTTAATTTTGTCTAGATCTTCTTTGGTATTTCAAATATCTCTCCCTATAAATACCCATTACCAGGCAAGCAAAATGATCATTTTATAAATCATCAATGGTGTTATCTAGATAGCAATTTAAGAGATAATATTTTCTAATTAACTTTGCATATTACATGTGTTCATAATGATTCTTGAAGGGAGAGCTAAAATAAGATATATGTTATCTAATATCTAAGTAGAATATAGTATATAATTTCTAAGCTTACTTCTTATATTCCAAATGTTGTGACTATTAGAAAAAAGTAGAAATGTATACATTTAGAAATGTTTTGTGTATCTGTGTGTTTACACGTATATGTGTGTATATGAGTGTATGTGTGTTGTATGTATGTATGAATGTGTGTACAACAGAACTCTGAGAAAATCAACAGCACCATGTCTTTACTGTCTGATTCACTATGATTTGTTATAGTTCTAGTTTTGAATATGGTAAGACATCTTATGAAAAGTTTATTGCTGTGTGGTACTCCATTGTGTAAATGTACATTTTCCTTATCCATTCCTCAGTCGAGGGAGGAAAATAATGACAGCTTGAATTTTGCAGGCAAATGGATGGAGCTAAAAATACATCATACTGAGTGAGGTTACCTAGACCCAGAAAGGCAATTATCATATGTACTCACTCATTAGTGGCTTTTAAACATAAAGCAAAGGAAACCAGCCTACAAATCACAATCCCAGAGAACCTAGACAACAATGAGGACCCTAGGAGAGACATACATGGATCTAATCTACATGGGAAGTAGTAAAAGACAAGATCATCTGAGTAAATTGGGAGAATGGGGACTATGGGAGAGGCTTGAAGGGGGAGGGGAGAGGCAGGTAGGGAGCTCAATAAAATCAATTTTAAAAAGAAAGGTTGATTGCATCCCAAGATCATCTTAAATTTCAACTTCGAAGAACAGTGGACTGTCTAGAGAAGAAAGAATTAATGCATAAGTCTTTCTGAAATATTTATTAGAAGGAGGTAGGCTACATTTTTTTTACAGTGATAAGTCTATTGGTACTCAACGTTTCAATTAAGCACTTAAACATACGACTTAGATCCTTCTTAAAGTTGACAAACTCCTTGGAAGCATGTTATGTAGTAAAAATATTTCCAGTGTTTTAATGATTTCTGATGATACAAGGATGCTGGAAATAAAAGACAAATCTTATTTGTTCATTCATTTCTTTTCTTTTTTAAAGCATCAATGTTTGAATGCTTTTGGCAACAACTGTGTACAAACTTCAAAGCGTATGAAATTTTCCTCAATATTGGAAAGATTGCCAATGGAGTGAGAAATCAGAAAAGACAGTTGGAGTCCCCCCCCACAAATACACACACACACACACACAAATTCACAACAATGATGGTCTTAGAGTCATGGGGCAGAATTCTTACTTATTCTTTTCATATATATGGGGATTAAAGTTATGGTGGGATTTCTGCTCAATGAATGCTCAGTAGCATTGTAAAACAAACCATTTGTTTTATTTCTATTTATGTGCATATATACTTGTGTTTTTATATGTCACAGGTGTGCAGTTGGTGTGGAGATCAGAAAAGGGCATCAGATCCACTGGAGCTGTAGTAACTGTAGGCATGGATGCTGAGAAACAATTTTAGGTTTAATGGAAGAGTTATATGCTCTCATAACTGTTGAGCCATCTCTCTGACCCTGTCTGTAGCATCTTTAAATCTATCTTGAAAAATGAAGCTCTAAACGATAGGCTGCTATTCCAAAGAGCGGATGTGGTTAACTCTTGGCTCAAAGGAAAACGTCCTTGTTTTCCAAGGTCTGCAGATCAATCCCACATCCCAGAACTACTGACTTACTGGAATAATGGCCTCAAAACTTCTCTATATGTTATCTTGTATTAGTTGCAAATACATAACAAGAAGCAACTTACGCAAAAAGGGATGTATTGCAACTCACAGTGTGAGATGCTGTCTGTCATGACAGGGAAGACATGGTGGCAGTTGTTAGGAGCTTGTGGCTCTGACTCCATTTATCTCTGCATGTCTAAGTGGAACAGGAAGAAGAAAACAGGTAGGAAATGTGGCCAGACTAAAACCATAAAGTCTAAGTCTTATACTTATACTTCCCAGTGACCCGCTTTTCTAGATCGACTCCTCTACCTGAAGATTCCACAGCCTCCAAACCACATGACAAGCTGGGACCCCAATACACAAAACCATAAGCTTGTAAGGGACATTTTACATTTGGACCATAACATAGCTTAAGGATAATGGTCCTGATGGTATTTCTTAAGTCAATGGAATGAAAGTTTCAAGTTTTTGATGCATATTGTCCCTTGTCTGCCAGCAAGTTAAATGCCTACTTTCTTACTCCTGCTTATCTTTTGCAGGCTTTGAGAAAAGGTCTACTTGCTTGGCATACATTTCATAAACATCTGGCCAGCCATCATTCTGCAACCATGACAAAAAATAACAAGCAATTGACACAAATTCAGTTGTTATCACAATCTTCATTGTGGTAAGTTCCTATAAAATTGTAAAACTGCACCAGTGACACACTCAACAGAAGGATGAGCTAATACAGGGTCTCCCTTTGGGTAGAATGTGCTTGGGATAATAGAGTGCTGGGCTTGCTTCATTGAGCAGATTTTTCTGGCACCGAATGTGCATAGCTCAGCAACACAAAGTGTAGGCATCATTTTTTATAAATTTTGTCAGTTTTACTGCCTAAACATTTTCTGAATTTCTCTCTCCATCTTCCCTGTGGCATACATTTCTGCAAGGTAGCCACCTTCCTTCGCTTGTACCACAGTCATGGCCTCGTCATTCATTCAGGACACATTTGTAACCACCTTCCCTCGCCTGTAGCACAGCCACGGCCTTGTCATTCATTCAGGACACTCTTTTGCCCTCTTGAGTCTGTTTCTGACCTGGAAGCTAGGGTGATGTTTTTTGTAATGTAAGTTGAGGGTGACAACCCTGGGTTTATCCACAGCTATCCATAAAATTCTCACCTTTTCCTGAGTGTTTCCTCCTGCTTGAAGACCTGCTGGGATTTGATGCTGGCCTTTCCCTTGCTTCCTGTGATCCCAACCACTTACACTTCTGTCACACGGAACTGTGATGTTTCCAGTATCCTGCTTTCCTCTTAAGATGTCTGTTCCCGGAGCCAATTTTCTTTTCCTCCAGTGCCATTGTTTTCTTTGCTGATATCTGTTCCCTTCACCTCAGATCACTGTGCTCAACTCCAATGTCATGTTAAAGTTTTCTGTCACTGTAGTTTATACCATGTGCTCCACTTTGGTCTTTCAAAGCCCTGTGTCAATATCACCATCTAGAATTTGCACTTATCAGTTCACAATATTTGATTTATTACCATTTTGTTTGCTTATTATCTCACCTCAGAGACCCATGGAAGACTGCAACAAAGCTTAAACACGTGCAAACTAACAAAAGGCCAGAATTCAGTATGTCTGTCTGTCTTCCAAACAGAAACGTAAGCAGATGATGGACAGTTTTGAGAGCAGCTAATACCTGGAAGTCAGTGACTTTCAACGAGGATGGACTTTGCTCCTTAGGGATGCTTCACAAAGTTGTCACACTATTTGACCACTGAGAAGTGGAGTGGACATATCGTGCACAGAGGGGTAGGGATGGGGCTTACACATTTTCTGATACATGAAGCAGCCATACCCGAGAAACCTGTGGTAGAGTGAACTTTCTCTGAAACAAAACTCAGCCAAAACACTTAGAGAACATTTTGTAAGTTGATTAACATTTGTAAGTCTTCCATTTGCCAACCCTGTATTTATAGAGATATTTATAAAAATCAGAAAGTGAATATTGAGATTATTTTACAGCTATTGTAGTATCAGTGACTAATCAGAATGGGTGTTGTTAAAACACACACACACACACACACACACACACATACACAGAGCAAACAAACATGGTGGTATTAGCCGACTGTCATTCCTGGTTGTATTCTGCTTGCTTCTTTGTAGATTCTTTGATTGATAAAAGTGTTTAAAGAAGTGTTACCCAAACTTCCTAACACTGTGACCCTTTAATACAGTTCCTCATGAATAATGAAATTATTTCATTGCTACTTCATAACTATAGGTATGCTACTGTTATGAATCTCAATGCAAATATTGGTGATTTTCCAATGGTCTTAGGCAACCCCTGCGAAAAGGTTCTTCGAACTCCCCAAAAGGATTATAACCCAAAGGTTGAGAACCATTGGTTTAAAGTATTAACATCCATGCACAAAATGAAAACAAATAAATAGCTTTGTTAATGTCAGGTCATATATGTGAATGCAAATTACTTGGTCATTTTATGGTGTGATCTTCTCTCCATGACATAGTAAGTGGCTCTCACTGTGCCTTTTGTGTAAACATTGCGTCTGTAGCTTGGAGTCAAAATCACACATAGCTTAGAGGACAGAGTCTTCACTCAAGACACTGATGTCTAGCTAGACATTGATGTTGACCTTTCCTAGGAAGCAAAGCGCTTCAAGAATGTGACTGTGATGCTTCAGAGATGGTTCAGAGGATAGGAGCATTTGTTCTGCAACTGTGCTGACCTGAGTTCAAATCCCCAGAACCCATGTAAAGTGGCTATGGTAGCACATGCCTGGAATCGCTAATCTGTCCAGAGGCAGAGACAGGAGGATCACTGGAGCTTACTGTCGGCCAGCCTAGCTCCAGGATCAGTGAGAGGCCCTGTCTCAGGAAATATGATGAATGACAGAGCAAGGCACGTGATGTCCTCCTCTGACTTCTGCATACCTGCCTAGGCATGTACTTCTAGATGCATACAGTTTTGTATATCATACACATAAACAGCCCACCCATATACTCGTTCCTATAAACACACAAAACTTAATATGAAAACTTCAATAAAAAATGTAACTGATCCAGTAGATAGATGTCCACTGATAAAACAGACTCTTATAAAAAGACAAAAGCTTTGATTTTAGAAAGGTCTCTTTGAAGTGGAAATAGAGAGAGCCCATTACATTTTAAATTATTGAGCATTATATTTTAAATGATTGAGTGCAAGACAAGGTGATCATAGAAGATACACACTGAACGTGAGTCAGTAAAAAAGTTGATTTAAAATACAGGCAGACTCAGAGGATGATGCAGGAAAGTGTTGGGGGAGATACATCTTTTTTCTCTTTTTTTGAGAAAAACAAAGAATATGAAGCTGGTTGGTTAGGGGTGTGGAATGGATCTAGAAGGGGTTGAAAGGAGAAAAGAATATGATCAAAATGAATTGTATGAAAAACAAATTTTCAATTAAAAATAAACAAATGAGGTTTTATGAGAGGTTTGCATATTTTAAGATGTGTATAACTTTATCAGATGCCTGAGAAACACCAAAATAAAAAGATTTTGCTCATAAAAAATAAATAAGGTGATCATAGTTATTCTCTGCCATCTCCTTGACACTTTTTGTTTTGCTCTTATAAGAATATAAACACTTCAATCAGAATTTTTTTCATGCTCCAACAGTGTGAGGCTCTTTGTGATGGTAGATTCAGAATGTTCCAGCATTAAAACGGTTCTTCACTTTTTAGGTAGAATGACTGAATTCTTTCTGTTCACATAACTGTCAGGGACACCTAAGACCCCTGTTGGGATTTATGTCCATAGCAGGGCCTTGTTGAGTTTTCTGCTTTTGGGTATGTTCTCCTAGAATTGGTAGCTTAGATCCCTGCACTGGGAAAGCTGCCTCTCATCACCTCTGTGACAGATAGGAGACAGATGCAGATGTGAGGTTACAAAAAATAGTGTACTACATTCATAACAACTCCTCATAGATGCTTCCAGATGACATCATTTCTAGTCCCTATTCATGTCCGTGTGTGACAATACTTAAACTGTCATTTATCACCCAGCTTTAGCAGCTCCTGACATCTAGAAAGTTAGGAGACTCCTTTGCACCTCCTGCTTTAACACAGGCTTCCTGTTCTAGTTTGACTTCTGATGCTGAGGTAAAAATGCTTCAACAAATGCAGCGTAGAAGAAGAGAAGGCTTATCTGACTTGCACTTCCAGGTTACAATGTATTATTGAGGAAGTCAGGGAAGAAACTTCAGCAGAACCTTAAAGCAGAAAACCTGGAGAACTCTGCTTGTTGGTCTGCTCACTGGCTCGTGCCTAGCTAGCTTTTAAATAAAAAGGCTTAGTACTTTCCCAGGGAATGGTGCTGCCCGAAGTTGGCTGAGCCCTTTTACATCAATTAGCATTTAAGACAATACCCCCACAGGCATGTGCCCAGGCCAATCTGATCTAGGCAGCATCTCAATTGAGATAGTGAATGCTAACCAGGACAATATTGCTAACATTTCACCTGCTACGAAGAGAACCCTATTGTGTCGCCATTATGTATTTTGATGCTGTCTCTTATCATTATGCCACTTGAAAGAAAGGGGCTTTCTTTATCTAAATATTTTAAAAAAAAACATCATTTTTTATTTATTTAGTTTTAAATGAACTGCCTGTCTGTTGATAGTAATTTACAACAAAGTGGAAATGAACCCATTTAATTTACAGATTCAGTTATGAACATTTCAGGATGAGACAAGAAGGATGAATGTTGGTAGCACAAGTTGTTATGCCAGTCTAGTAAACAACCTGAGCCACACCCAGGAATCTCATGCCACAAAAGAAATATGAATCTTTAATGTCACTGAAAGAAAATCAACCCATCATGGATTTTGTGAAATAACACCGGGTCATTCTACAGAATATTTATTGAGACATGTTTCACCAAGATAGATTTTAATCTTTTGAATCTAATCTCGAAGTATGAAAATTCAGTGTATGCCACTGCTTAGGAAGAGGTAGGAAGTCAGTAATGTTTGTGCATGGTGTGTTTAACAGGATAACAAAATAAGGTATTTTTTCATAAGTGCTTGACACTGAGAAAAGAAATAAATAAAAAGGGAAAATCTATTTGTGTGTTCTATGTATGTGTAAATCCAAAAGTTTGTTAAACAAAGAAAAGCAATGATGAATGTCATTGGCAAAATATTGCAAAAATCAACTTTGTCAACCCAATTATTTCTTTTCTCCCCTTTTCATGGTCCTCTTCTATGCTTCCCTCTCCTCTCCCTGTTCTATTCCTGTTCATTTTCTCCCCCTTCCCTCCTCCCATTCCCCTCAAGCTCTCCCACTCACCCCCTCCTTCCTCTCCCTCCTTAAGAGAGGGCAGGGAACCCTGCCCTGTGGGAAGTCCAAGGCCATCACCCCTACATCCAGGACTGGGAAGCTTTGCATCCAAATAGACTAAGGTCCCCAAAAGCCAGTACATGCAGTAGAAACAAGTCCCAGTGCCTTTATCAATGGCTTCTCAATCAGGCCCCATTGTCAGCCACATTCAGAGTTTGGTTTGATAGCATCATCCTCATTCAGTCCCTGTCCAGCTGGACTGGATGAGCTCCCATTAGATCAGGCACACTCTCTCAGTGGGTGGACCAACCCCTCGTAGTCCAGACTTCCTTGCTCATCTTCTCCCTCCTTCTGCTCTTCAACTGGGCCTTGGGAGCTCAGTACATTCCTCTGATGAAGGTCTCTGTCTCTATCTCCATCCATCGCCGGATGAAGATTCTATGGTGATATTCGAGATAAACATCGGTGTGATGGGGGGCAAGCCCAGTTCAGGCACCCTCTATTCTGCTGCCCAAGGACCTCCTCTTCTTTCTTTCCCTTCTCTCCTTTTTGTCCTCCCCTCATTTTCTCTGCTGTCCTCTCCTCCTCTTCCCCCTCACTAATTTGGCTACCTTTTGTGCCTTTAATATAGCAAGCTCAGGCATGGCTACCACCTGATTTACTGTCCTAAATCTGGCGTTTCTTTTCATCAAACGGCAGCATCCATCACTGTCAACGTCTTCTGCAAAGCACCGTAAGTAGCATCTGTTACAGTCTCTGTCCTGATCTGTGGTTCTCCTGCTCAGGAAACATGACTTGGATGGTAAAAGATACAATTCAATGAGTAAGACACCAGTCCATTTATTCACAATATTAAAGACAAAACAAAATCTTCACAGCTTCATTCTGGATGGCAATATGGTGCAGGGGGTAAGACTGTTTCCTGAACAAGCAGGAGACCTAAGTGTGAGTTCCCAATACCCATATTAAAAACAAACAAACACAAAACAAACAAACACAAGCAAAAACAAGCAACCACCCTGAGTACAGAGCACTGAGTGCACCTGTAACCCCAGTGTTGTGCAGAGTGGAGAGAAAGGATCCCTGGAGTTCTGGCCAGGCTAACTCTAGACTTGTTAGAGCTATCTTAAGAGAATAAGATCAAGAGCAATAGAACAGGACATCAAATGTGACCTCTGTGGGTGTGTCCACATTGGTACACACATATGTACTTGTGTGTGTACACATACACAGATGGCACATACATATTTTAAAGTTAAAGTTAAAAATTAAGCTGTTAGGAATGGTTCTTTATTTCAAGCTTAATTCAGAGCTGGTCTTTTTATTTTCTTATTTTGGTAAACAAAAGCAAAAGACACTTGATGGTTCATCACTGTTAGAAGTGGACAGCAGAATGCCAGCTTTCACCCTTTAAACCACCTGCCTCCCATCGATTTAATAGACACTTGATAAGTTAGAGAGATCTCGGGGAGCCAGAAAGACTTGTTTTTAATTAAAAGTACAGAATGCTGGGAAGAAACAACTTTAGTAAATGCATCTTTTCTTTTTGCATGGAAAATGCCTTTTCTCACAAATTATCTGTTTAATGTTTGGAAAGTGGTAGACATTCACATGCATATGGTTTGAAGATCTAAAATTGTGCTGAAAATCACCTTGAAATCAGCTCACCAACACTTTCCTTTCAGTCAGCTGAAGAGTATCATGAGGTCGTCATGTCCTTTCTGTCCCCATTTAGTTTTAAATCTTAACATTCACACAAATATCCATAGGCGACATATATATGTTTTTAATTCAACTTGAAATCAAGTCCAGTATTATCCCGTATATGGAGTTGTGTCTTTTTTCCTGTTTAGTCATCAGGCCTTGAATATCTATTAGTGTGATGCTTGTAGCATAGGTTCATCTCTTTTCACCAATGAAAGGTAAAGTGTCATATAAAAATACAAAAAGTACTTATGGGCTAGGAATTTTCAAAATTTCACATATCTAATTATTCCAATGATAAGATGAGGATCCTCAAGAGCCATGCTCCAGGGAGTAGCTATGGGTAACAAGGGATGAACTCGCCCTGGGAAATATGGCTAGAGATAGACGGATTTGACTTACTGAGTTGTGATCCATTCAGTATGTCCTTTGTCTATCTTCAAACAGACAGTACCTGTGTGTCTTCCCCATGCATTAAAAAAACCAAGATTACCAAAATTATTTTTTGCCTGTATTGATTCTCATATTTAAAAAATGCATTATCCATGAAACACCACTGCAGTGCTTCAAAAAATAAATATTTATTTTATTTTATGTAATGAATGCTTGCCTTCATACACACGCACACACATGCACACACATGCATGTTGTACCTGTAAATGACAGAAGAAGGATCGTATCACATGGAATTCGAGTTTTGTTGATATCATGGCTGTGGTGGGAACAGGAGTAGATTAGGACCACAGGTAAAAGCAGCCACTGCCGCTCCCGGACCCTGGGGAAGCACTTACTACTGCTACAGCCTCCTTCATCCCTTCTGAGACACAACCAGGACCAGAGTTCCAACATCTTCAAATAGACCTCCTTGGAGCTTCTTCAACAAGTTCAATGGCGTCTGTGCTGCATAAGGATGCTAGAAACTGAACCCAGGTCCACAAGTGCTTAAATGCAGGGCCATCTCTCCAGTCCTTAAAGAACTTTTAAAAAAAGCAGTCAGAGTAGGCACCCTTCTTCCTAGAGGAAACACTAAGTGTTCATCTTAAGCAGTGGTGTCAGTCAAGGGTGTAACATATGTGGGCTTTATTGTGTTTAGGTACACTTCTTTCATACCCTATGTGTTCAGAGTGGATGGACTGTGTCAAATGTTTTTGTCTATTACAATGATACCATGATTATATTGTTTATTTTATTAATTGCGACATATAAAGTTCATTGATTTGTCTGTTGAACCATCCAGGAAAAACATCACTTTTAAAACAAAATTTTAGATCAGCCCCATCTTCTCAGTAGGTGGGCGCACCCCTCGCAGTCCTGACTTCCTTGCTCATGTTATCCTTCCTTCTGCTCCTCATTTGGACCTTG
>LOEQ01006293.1:8130-20268 GCA_001685075.1 Bramus lutescens | reverse complement strand
TTGTTATTTCGGGTTATAAGCTAGCCATGCAGGAGCTGGGCTGGATGAAAAGCATGGCCTTCTCCCCTTTCACTACAGGTTGGGGGTAGGGGGAGGGAATTGGGAGGAGGGGAAGAGATGGAAATTTTTTAATAATAATAATAATAATAATAATAATAATAAATCTAATAAAAATAACAATAGTCAGGCATGGTGGTTCCTACCTTTAATCCTAACACTAGGGAACAAGGCAGGTAGATCTCTGTGAGTTCCAGGCCAGCCTGGTCTATCAAGTGAGCCAGGGCTATTACACAGAGAAACCCTATCTTGAAAAACAAGCAAGGAAGCAAGCAAAATCAAAACAGAATAAAATAAAAGTAACAACAAAAAAAGTAAAAAAAAAAAAGAAAGAAAGAACCCTCCATTTTAGTATGAATACAGCGTGCGGAGGCCCAGTGCTTTAGGCCAAATTGTTAGAGAAAAACCTAATTAAGGAATGTATCTGCTAATTACAGGTACCTAGGGATGGCTCCTGCATTTGGATTCTCAAACTTGTAGGAGTTGACACAAGTATTTAAGATCTAGGGAAACCTAGTCCTTGCAGGCTGCCTGTCCCAATAGTCCACCTTACAAGGAAATTTCGGATATGGTTAAAAAAAAGTTTTGTCTTTAATGGTCCTTCTTCTTATTAATGATTTACTTTATTTTTAGTGTGTGTGTGTGTGTGTGTGTGTGTGTGTGTGCAGGAGAGAGGCATCAGATTCCTGATTTTAGATGGATAGACATCCAGTGTGGGTGCTGGCAACCAAGCATGGTTCCTCTGCAGGATCAACAAGACCTCTTAATCGCTGAGCCCCTTCTTCTCCTGCCCTGTGGCTCCTATATTTCTGCCCACAATTTCTTCACTTTTATCTTCATTTATTGAGAATAGAGGATTGCAGTTAGCAGGGTAACAGACAAGAGTGACTAGTGCTTCCTCTGCCCACAATTGCTCCTGGACATGCCTCTGATGTTTTTTTGAATAGGGTAGCCTGTCTTTGAAGGGTGAGTGGTAGCAGACCCAAGCATGCCCATTGGAAGCTGCTTACTGGAAATGTAAATCGCACTGATGTAACAGATGAGACCGCCTCCATATTGACATGCAGAAACAGCTTTTTGGAAACTGAGATTTTATTATGAAATCATAATTGAATCACTGTGTGTACATTTTTTCCAGTCCATGAAATGACCATGAAATATGTCAACTTTTTCCAGGAAGTCACTGTAAAATCAGCACAAATATTTCCATCAAAAAATGGACCTCTGTGTAGATTAGAGAGAGGATTGCCGCAGGCTTTCTATCTGTGCTGCTTTAATTAAATGTTTCTTGTCAGAGGAAAAAGCTTTTAATACTTTTTTTTAGAACTAATTTCATATCTGTGTGGCCTGGACTTAGGAGGTTTGCTGCAGGAATGGGAGATATGGTCCTCCAGGACCTGGTTGCGTTTAGTCCCTGTCTTCTTACTGTAGGTAAAGACAACTGTAATAGACCTTCATATCAAGGATAGAACCTGCCTTGTGATTTTACCATCTACTGTGTCTTGTCTGTTTGCACTACCCCACACAATCTGTCTTCTCAGACATGGCTTTCCTTCAGAGTTCTCAGCTCACAGCCTACTACGCCTGTGGTAGGAGAGCCCGCGTGCTCTGAAGTGTCTGAAAGAAGATATGCATGTGAAGTTAAGGAAGAGAGCATGGCTGGTCTAATTAGCTGTTTTGAAGCATCCACATGCCAATTCGTGTATTCATGTTTAAATTGAGATGTGTACATAGTACATACTTTAGTCCTCAGTGGTAGACACTACCCAGGAGGTATTTGAGCTTAAGTTTTGAGAGCTATTCCTATATAATTTTTCTTGAGGAACATCTCATTTGTAGTGGGGATAGTAACTTGCACATATTAATAAGGCTATCCAACACTTGCATTTTATTTAAAATTAAAAACTTTATCTCCTGATTGTAGATGTGGCATGAATATATTCAGTATTTCATGGCAGGCATATGCTTAGAGAAGAAAATACCTACCTTGGATCATGAGTTCAAAATCAACTTACTTAAAATATTATGTACAGCAAGTTTGTTTCTCATCGAGTCCTACATAAGAATGATACAAATCTGGGAATGTATGTACCAATGTACATACATTTCCCTTTTTCAGCGAAATGGACCAAGGAATGTATGTATGTATGCATTGTATGTATGTATATATGTATGCATGCATGTATGTATCTATCTATCTATTTATGCATATATAAAATATATGTGTATATGTATATACATATATTTATAAATTAATTTATTAATGTATATATATGTTTCTCCTGTTTATTCTTATTTCCAAAATTTCCCATTACAGACCTGCATTACCTGTGTCCCAAAATGTTAAAAGGAGAGAATTATGTATAACACATGCACTTTGAAACATTTCTAATTTAAATGTACTTGCTGTTAGCAATTTCACATCATTTGGTTTGGCTTGCTGAGCTTCTCAAGTGATACCAGGCTGTTTATATTAGAGAGTACTACAAATTGGATAACCAAAAGTCTCCTAGAGAGAGCTCACAAAATGACATGGTTGGATAGAAACCTGAACAGATGGGCTAGCTCTGCCATGTGCTACATTAACCTCGTTGTTCTCAGTCTTTGGCCAACAACACATTGGAAAAGTAGAGTTTTAAAAACAAATTGGTGGAAAGAATGATGCTAATCTTTAAGTTGGGACTTGGTAGACAGGTACTTGTGTTTTTTTCCCACTCTTATTAACATCTTTTTTTTTAATGTTTGTAAGAAAGAATTGAATTTTGGAAGGCTCCCAGGATGATAAGCTGTAATGGGGGATGAGGTACCTCAGCCCAGCATCTTTCCCAGCAGTTCCTCAGGAGTCAGTTCATTACATCACAGCTAGCCAGAGTCATGTCTGGTGGCACATATGAAGATGCTAAGCAGAGGAAAGTGGAGTTGTAATTGGCTGAATCAGAAGAATAGAGTCATTTCCAGATCTGGATGTTCCAATGGCTGGAAACCAATGGCAAAGATATGCAGAAAGTACTGTGGGGAAGTAAAGTAAGTATGTTATCTGTCTAGAGGTCAGAAGCTGGTCCTGAGTCATCCATCCGAATTTTGTATAGAAAGAACAAGAGATTGTAAAGGTGTTTGTTGTCACAGTTTAAAATAAAATTATCAGCAGGAATGGAAAATTTCAATTTGGGAAATAGTTCTTTCATAACCTGATGGTTCAAATCTCTAGAGATGGCTGAAGTATATGTTCACCATAGAAAGAACAAAATAAAGGCTGTCTATCCTGTTTTGTTAGAGAGTGGGTGCAGACTGTATGGTCAGAAAGGCTGGATTCTTGTCCAATCTATTATTGATTAGGTTTATGATCTTAACCGATCACTTACCTATGCGCAGCCCTAACTAGACTGAAAGTGTTACATGTGTATAAAGACCTGACATTAGGATGGGCTTATTGAGGGGAATAAGGAGAGAACTGAAGGGAGAAAAGGTGGCAAGTATATTTAATTGTATGAGTGTATGAAATGTTCAAGAATAAAGAAATATTTTAAATGCTATTTTAAAGATGATGACACATGCTACAGCCAGTTAGGTCAGGTCTTCCCCTTAAGTGGCTCACTGTGCCAAACTTCAGCTTCCACAATGAGATTTCTGTTTGTCTGTTTTTTTTTTTAAATTTAATTTCATTTTCAGGTGGAGGTTGCAAGGGCAGATACAAAGGGACAGGGAGATGAAAGGGATCAGAACGCATGATGTGCCATCTGCAAAGAGACAATAAAAAGTTAAAAATGATAAGAGGCTAATTTTCAACAATTATTATTTCTATCGAGCATCTATATACCCTTAACAGTACAATCTAAAGATTTCTACATCCAATAATGTTAAAGATATAAAAATGGTTTCCCTGGCAACCATTTTACATTTAAACTAACTTAAATGCTGTTTTTTTTTAAATTCTTTTCTTGAAAACCACTAAAGCAATGAAATCAAAAGATTATCATTTAAATCTCATGTATTTTGATAAATAATTTACCATAATTTTGTTACTGGGAGACAATTCAGATATTTTTATGTTTCATAATTGAACTCTTTCCCTTCAAATGTAAACTCCTAGGTACAGCTCATTTATTTGAGTATTTATTTACTTTTCCTGATTCATTAAGACTATCTTTAGGATGGAAATAAAACATAAATAATAAAAACTAAAACATAAATAATCCAGTTTGGTGATTTTATGGGATTCCTGAGGGTGCAAATGTGTGGGTTTCTGTATCTACATTCATTTCTTGTGCTTTTCCTGTGACTCTTTTTTTTTCTTTTTTTGGTTGTTTTGTCAAACTTCCATTTTTGCTTTTACTTAATTTATCTTATCATTATTCCTTAGATGTTTGTTTTCTAAGGAGAGACAGAAAAGATATGGATTGAAGGGGAGGTGGCAGGTAGCTAGGAGGAGTAGGGGAGGAAAACTGCAATCAGAATATACTGTGTGTAATAAAACGTATTTTCAATAAAAGAAGAATTAATTAGAAATTTTTACCCTAAAATTTCCTTCCTATATATTTCCTAACCAAGTTAATTTTTTAAATTAAATTAGTTTTTAAATTTACTATAACTCAAAATTTCCTCTCAACTAATTTTTCAATTCATAATTTCAAATGGCTCAAATAAATGAATAAAGTTATTACAAAATGATAAAAAGGATACTATCTTGCAGAGAATAAGTAATTGTTTAAGGTCATAAGCCTAGTTAGTAACATATTGGTGACATTTCTCCTATTTTTAGCTTTTCATATTATTTCCACTTCCTCTTTAGTGATGTTTCCTGAACCCTTTGTGTGTGTGTTGGGGGGGTGGATGTTGATGAATATACTCTTAATTTTAAAATTAGCCTAATCTTGGGTGATAGTCAATAAACTGTTTGGATTACAAGCATGAGGGCTTGAATTTGTTCCAGAGTCCACTTCAGAAAGTTTGGTGGGGCTGGTTTTATTTCTGCTTTACCTCCCAAAACTACAGAGAAACCCTGTCTCGAAAAAACAAAACAAAACAAAAACTCTCAAGACTGGAGCTATAGCTCAGTTTGTAGAGTGCATGTCCAGCATGCTCAGTTTGAGTTCCATCACCAGAATTATATAAACTGTGGTACATGACTCTAATCCCAGCATTCAGAGGTGGAATAATGAAGATTTAGATATGCAATGCCATTTTCAGCTGGGCGGTGAGTTTGAAGTCAGCCTTGATTACATGAAAACCTGTCTTTAAAGCGTTCTTGTCCTTGTAGAAACTTAAGTCAAGAGGATGATATGACCTAGATTTACCTTCACATACTCTTTGCCCTCTGGAGTTTAGAGACTTTTGTTGTTGTTTTCTGTTGTTTGTTTTTGCCCCTCCCCTTGGTCTCAGTGACTCCATTTGGAACAATTAACAGATAGTTTGGATATTATGCCGCAGATTGCTTAGTAAACTTTAGTTTTTAGGATTATTTGAATTCTAAAATATCCAGGATTCTAAAAGGTGATAGTTCTGGCTTTGGGGAAGAAATAATGTAAGACGGAGAGGCCTCTACAGATTGTCCTCCATCATGCTGTGGCGACATTCTACCAGGAAGCCTGGCCTTTATTTGGTTCTCAGACTCTTCACAATACATCTTTCTTGCTCCTCGGAAAATCCTTTCAAACTCTGTAAGCATCTTTTTTCCTCAGAGCAATCTTCTCTATAACTTAAAAAATGAATTGCGGTGTGCCCAAGTCCCCTTTAGAGGTATTTGCAGATGACGGACTGAGCTGGAAGGAGAAATAGAAGCTTTTAACTTTGACATCAATGAAACCAAGAAAATGTGAGGTTTTTCAGGCAAGGCAATTTATATAGATCCCTTAGCAATTAAAGGCTGGTCAAAGAAAGCCAAATTTAAAGTGGAAGTTTCTTCCTACATCTGTATCCCATGAAACTCCATGCTTTATGTGCAGCCCCGTGTATAGAAAAGAGCAATTATCAAAGATAAAATAAATAAAAACAAAAGACTTAAAACTATCTCAGTGTATACCCGAAATGTTTGTTTGCCCTTGTCAGCAGAAGATTCTTTATTCAGAAAGGTTGGATTATCTCAGAATCATTTTAACAGACCCAAATGGGATGGAGAAGATTCTGGAACTCAATGGTACTGAGCCTTCATGTTCCTTTTCAATTATAAAAGTTCTTTTTGTTTTTCTCAATGCCTATTTTCACGGTTCATTATCCTTCCAAGATGATACTGAATGGAATTATAGCTTTAAATGCTGAACAAGAGAACCGGCTGTACCTTATTAGTGAAAATGTGGCTTTTCTAGCCTTTTTCTTTTTGGTTTTCTTGTATCCTGCACCTGGGAGGGAGATTTTGGGGAGAATATTGGAGTCATCCAAGGTTTCCCTCAGGTCTAGCCTTTGTTGGCTGTGAAATTTACCCCATTATGTGCTATGTTGCTCTTTATTTCCCACAGTTGGCACTTTTCACTATAATTCCTCCAAACAGACACAGGGAGCCATGTGTGGTATTCTTTAAAGGGAACAAATAGATGAGCTAATTGTTTTAAATGCCTCCAATGAGATAAGTGCCAGGGTGCTGGAATTGATCGTTTAATGAGCTATTTGCTGTCACAGAGAAGAGGAAACTGCAGCAGTAATTAATGTTTAGAAAAGGCAAACGTTGTCATCTGAGATCAAGGTAAAATGGAATAATCCCACAGGCAACTTATTGTGGAGAAGTTTAAACGGCTTTCCAGGTATTGGACGATGGCATGCTTTTTTCCCCCTCACCTAATGGAGTGTTGGCCTTTCTTATACAGTGTTGCTCGAGAATTAGTCTGGAACTTAATTCTGATTTATATGTGTTTTCACTTAGAGAACTTTGGATGTCATTCCACTTGCTGTCAAAAGACAAATGGCTACCAAGCGCCCCATTCAGGGCCAGCCATTTACTCACTAAGCAAGTAGTTCCTTTGTCAGGGAAGGGCAATGGCCCAGTGCTTTTGCTGACTATGCAAGCTATGGCACTGGTTATGAGAAAATCATGTAGACATCTGTTCACCAGGATGACAACTTTAAGGATCTGCAGAAGCCTGAAGAGCTAGTTGATATTATTCCTGTTATACATATATTTGTTCCATGTGACACGATTAATACAGAGAAAAGGCAAAAATTATCACAAATAAGAAGCTTAGAGAAAAAGTGCATACACAAGTGATTTGTTCATTTTCTCACATTTTGTCCATTACCTTGACAAATCAGGTAGATTGATTGGAGGGATTCTTGGTGAAATGTTGACTAAAATGACTATGCTACCCACTGACGATACACCCCACTCATTGACCATCAGAGCACTTGAGCTTGTGGTCATTACTGTGCATTGATCACACTCACTGTTCATTGTCCCTGGAACAGCCTCAGCCCCTTCTCCATCGTTCAACTCATTACTGCAATCTTGGGCTCATCTTTGCTCACTCTTGAATAACTTCCCCCAGAAAGAAGGTGTCTGGTAAGGAAGCTTAGCGTGTTTAGCATTGACACGGGGGCTTTCCTGACTGGCCGATTCCATTTTGTGTTACAGTTAGACCAGTGTAGCCTAGAAAGATCTGAAGAAAGCCTGCAACATCATAAACACCTTCTGAGAACTGAAGAGGACGGCACTATGAATTCTCCAGGATGGAGGTAGGTTTAGGCAACTCGGACGTTTGGCATTTTACACAAGTAGGTTACACAAGCACTGGGGTGAACTAATGGATCTTGCTGGATATGAGTGTAGGTGAATGAATCTTGAATTGTAGACACTGAGTTTGAACACAATGCACTCAGACATGCATGCATATAGACAGACAGACACACACACTTGGGAGAGACCTAACATTTTTCAGACTTTTTATAAAGGTATTTTTTCTGAAATATTTATATAGGAGTACTATATTTGCATTATTCCCCCCTCTTCTATATCCCTTCCCAAGTCCTCAAATTCATGGTCTCTTATTTGTCAATTCTCATTGTGATATATACATACATATTTATAAATACAAATTGTTGAGTTCAATGGTGTTGCTCATATGTGTTTAGAGATGACCTTTGGGAACTGGCTAATCTATCAGGAGTCCATTCCTGGAGAAGACTGAATTTCCCTCTCTCAGCAACCATCAACTACCTGTAGCTCTTCATCTAGAGGTAAAGCTGTGCTAGAATTAATTCCTCCATTCACATTGGCATGTCAGTGGGTGTATAGGTCTAGTTGAATTTTGGGGGGTTACAGCTTCCTTTTTATATATAGGAGACATGTTACAGC
This sequence comes from Bramus lutescens, assembly GCA_001685075.1. Taxonomy (NCBI): domain Eukaryota; kingdom Metazoa; phylum Chordata; class Mammalia; order Rodentia; family Cricetidae; genus Bramus; species Bramus lutescens. The sequence goes on along the minus strand of LOEQ01006293.1, from coordinate 11,933 downwards.
AGACAGTTTGCCCTGGTCCTCTAACTCTAACAATTTTCCCACCTGGGAGGGAGCCAAGTTTTGATGCATTTGGCATTCTCCGATTTGGGTAGTAGTTTTCCAGGCTATAGTGTGTACAACAGAGAAAGGACTTCCGTAGCAGAGTAAGGCTACCTCAAGTAAAATTGAGAGCAGCCGAGCCAAGTCCTATTCAAACTCACCAGGATCTGATGGTAATGAGGACACAATTTCTTCTACAAAACCCAAGAGGACTCAGCAAGTTCCTCAGTTGGAGCATCTGACTTCCATGCTCTGCCATCTGGCAAGATGGTCAGGCTCCTAAAGTGACCTCTAGCTATATATAGCAGAAGAATCTGAATTGAAATCTGGGGTTGGTGTTTATTATAAGATCCTCAACTTCAAAATGGGTTTGTAAGTGTATTAAAAAGTACCTCATGAAAAGGAGGTAGGAGTGCTCAAAAATTAAACAGGGGATCATTTCCAGTGTTAAGTCAGGCTATGGATTTCTGAATCCATTTTAGCTTATCAGTGAAGCATGACATCCTGTTTGTACCGCTTTTTGTTAGGGGTGGGAAAGAGGGGATGATACGCTGGTATGTCCTGCTGACCGTCCTAGAAAATAAATTCGAATTGAGATATTTTAATTTGGGAACTTCTGAAGAAATTTTAACGTGGGAGATAGCTCCAAAGGAAAGTTGCCAGCAAGTGCATTGCTAAGAGAGGGCTTCCCAGATGAGTCAGGAAAAGACAAGTATTCAGAATGAGAGATGTTTAGGATTAACTTTAAGACTTAAATTTCTATTTTTGGAAAGGTAAAGTGAATATTGGAATGATGCAAATTTAATTTTTTCATAAGGAAAATAATTTAATGAAAAAGTTACTATAAGATATAATTTTATGATTTGAACCTAAAATGTCTCCCACGGGCTCTTGTTTTGAATATGTCTTGCTTAACTCCCAGTGACATCTTGGGAGGCTATAGAGTCTCCCACGTGGTGAGACCTGACTGGCTGAGATGGGTAACAAAGGGAATTGTTTTTGAAGGCTGTACTAGCCCATGATCCCTACTCCACTCTCTCTTTCTCAGTCTGTATGGATATGAACAGGCCAGACATGTTCCTACCATCATGAGCTGCTCCTCAGACTTCCATGATTGACAAAACCCTCTGAGTCAGTGAATCAAAAATAAACCTTTTCCTTCCTAATACTTCTTATAGGTAAAATGATAATAGAAATGCAAAAGTAATTGATATAATATATATTCAATGTGTACTTAAAACTATCTACAGTGCTCAAAAGTAATCAATAAACAAATCAGTGGTTAGTAAGAATTTGTGCTCATTTGTCTTCAACATCAAATAAAGTCTTTGACCTTCAACACAAATAAATCATATAGATATGTCATTCTGAAAGGAAAAAGGTCCAATTGGTTATAAATAAACTATAAAGCAAAAAATTTGAAGATAAACTTTAATGTTGAAAACCTATTATCACCTTATGATTGTAACAGTATTCTACTCTTGCATAAATGTTTTAAGCATCTATGTAAAATTGTAATTTCTTAACGTTTCCAGCCCCATTCACAAGGACTTGTACCCTGCCAATAATTACTTGTCTCTATAATTGCCAGATCGGTAGAAAGCTACTAAAAGAACGTAAGAAGCATATACATTATGTTTTGTTCAATTAAAACAAAATATTTATTTTATTTGTATATGTGAGTGCCTTATATGCAAGCTTGTGCACTGTATGTGGGCCTGTGATCCTCAGAGGCCAGCACAGGGTATTGGATCCTCAGGAACTGGAGTGTCAGATGCTTGTGAGCTGCACTGTGGATGCTGGGAACTGAATCTGGGTCCTCTAGAAGCAACCAGTTTTCTTAACCACTGAACCATTTCTCAAGCTCCACATTTCTTTTGACCTGTCATGTTTTCAGCATCTTTTGCCTAGAAAAGTACTTGGAGATATTTAAGCCATGTTTTATGCTCACCAACAACCTTATACCATCCTAGAATCCGAGCCCCATTGTAAAGGTCTTAGTGAAGCAGCAGAGAGGCCATATGTCCCAGGCCTGCGTGGGCTTCTCCGGAGTGGCCATAGGTTGGACCCCAGACTGTAGGAGTGGTTAGAGAAAAAAGAGAAGACCACAGCTTTCTTTAGTGTCTGTGATAATCAAAATATAGAAATATGCAAGAAAATCACTAAACTGTTCTGAAGTATTTTTTTGACTGGGTCTTTTGGGCTATTGAGTTGACTCGGTGGATGAAGCTACCTGCTGCCATGGCTGATGACTTGACTTGGATACCCGGGTACTACGTGGTAAAAGGAAAGCACTGACTTCCACCAGTTGTCTTATGACTTCTACATATATGTCATAGCACATGAATACCTCCCCACTCACACAATAAATCTATTTTTGTTTATATTATTAAATTTATATTTATTGTTTTGCCTGTGCATTGAACTTATACACAAGGCTAACAAATAATTCATGTTGGGAGATGAGAGGAGAATGAATAGCTTAAAAATATAGTGAAGGTACAGATTCCCTCAGGTGCAGATAATGACAAAATAATTGATGCAGAGAGTGAAACTCTGCTTAGCAAAAGGGGAGCTCACTGTGGTCTCAACAGTCCTGGAAGTCCTTATTTAAGGATTCTCAGCCTCTAGAATGGGAACAGTATTATGTGACAATGATAAAGAGAACAGAGGTCACTTTAAAGCAACAATGCTGCTTTTAAATGAGAAGATACCTTTTCATGTGAAGTTGTGGAAAATGTTCTCCTTTCTATGAAGATGTCAGCCTGTTGTAGTGAGTTACATTTTCCTGTCTATTGTTTCCAAAGTGGGGAAATATGCCCCTTTGATTGAACTCTTTCAGCACTGAAAAATGACCTCATTCCTTTGTAAGTATTAGTCACATTTTAATGGGGACATGTTCAATGTTTGGACAAGAATTCTGGAATATCCTGGAAACATTAGCATCACACATGGGTGAATTTCAATTACTGATGGAGCCTCTGATTCAACGTACTTCCTATATTATGACTGTGGATGAAGGTGAGCTTCAGATGTTTAGTGCTTAAAGGTATTGAAGCAACCAACCAAAGGCATTTATTTTCTGTTTGTGTTCTTTTGGTTCTTAATTGCTTCTACTTCTATCAAACAACATGTCTGACTCAAAAATATGCTACACCTCATGGTTCTGGAGAGATTCCTCAGCAGTTAAGGGGGCTTCTCCTCTAGTAGCAGACTCCAGGATCTGTTGCTCTCTTCCAGCCCCCATGGGCATTGTGTACAGAGTTCACATACAGAGATTCATGCAGTCTTCATACACATAAAAATAAATATTGTATCTAAAATATATACTGTGCTTTGGAAATGTGACCTCCTCTGTATAAACACATCTTTCAATGGATGTTTTGTTATCACTTCCCATTAGGGATACAAGGAAAGCAAACAAAGATGGAAATCAAGGATTCAGAGTAAGTCTCTGGAAACAGAAACATGTTTCCTTCTTTAGGCTTGCTCCTTTCTGAAGAGAAATGAAGGAATGGATATAGTAGAGGGTGAGGTGCTGAGGAGGGAGAAGAAACTGAGGTTGGGATGTGATGTATGAGAGAATAATACAGGGGAAAGGACAACAAAGAAAGGGTTGAAGAAAACCAACTCAAGGAAGACAGCCAACTCAAGGAAGGGAACCATGTAGTGATGAGGGGAGCGGGCCTGCTTTTCGTCCGGCCCAGCTCCCACATGGCTAGCTCATACCCGGAAATAACAACACACAAATTGTATTCATTTAA
>LOEQ01006292.1:55746-76906 GCA_001685075.1 Bramus lutescens | reverse complement strand
ATTAAAAAATAAAAGTAAAACAAATAGAGGGGGAGCCATGAAAATACATAGAGAATGTGGATACTGTATGTTATTGCATTGTCTTTGAATTTTTTGACCATGGAAGAAGGAACAATAGCTGCTAAAAGACATTTGATTATAAATGTTGATGGATTAATCCAACCTATATATTTAGAAAATGGCTTGACTTCAAAATTTAAGTCTAAAGATAAGTTACTTTGGAGAAGAGGTTTTGGTTTTGTTTCCACAGAAAATGAGAGGCTGTGGACTCATTCTGGGTTAAGAAAAGTCAGGTTTGATCAAGGAAGACACCCTAAAAATTCTCCAGCTGCTCTGCCATTTCAGAACACCTCTATTACCTTTTCCTCTGAGTTCTACATTCATAGCAGCCTTAAGACTGCTGGCTGAGGTGCTCCAGTCTCACAGACTACTCTGATATTTCAGCCAGGACTTGACAATAATCCTATATTTTATTTTGCTCCCCATAAGATTATCGTGTCTCGAATCAGCAGGAAATAACCTAGAAAACTTCATCCACATTCCCCCCAAAAATGGATTATAAATGCCTGTCTTTGTCTTGAGTGTTGGTTACAAGTTGTTATGGATAATGATCAAGAAAATAGCTAAGTAAAGTAAATTAAATTCAGAGTTCTTGTTCTGAAAAGAAAAAAAAAAGAGGAAATACTGAGGCACAATGCTTCTGTACACTCTGAAAAATTGTTATTCATATTTGTTCTATAAAATGCTGATTTACCAGTAGCCTGGAAGGAGGTAAAGGTGGGTTGACCATACTAAGTAAAAATTCTGGGAATAGGAAAGGCAGGGAGTCTGCCAAAGGACTGACACAGAGAAAGCAACTTGAGAATGCTGCACTGAGAAAAAGTTCCAAGCCATGTGGCTAAACATAAATAAAAATTATGTGTTGTTTTAAATTGCAAGATCAGTTAATAATAAGCCTGAACTAATAGGTCAAACATTTTATAACTAATATAAGCCTCTGTGTGTTTCTTTGGGATTAAGTGGCACTAGGACCAGGTGGGACAGAAACTTCTGTCAACAATCATCACCTACATTAAAAAAATGCAAGACATCCTTCTGTTCCCTGACTCTCTCTGTCTGGTGTAAAAGTATAGGAAGCCTAAAAAGTATATTTTCCATGAATATATTATAATAATAATATATTATTTGCTAATGTATTATATTCATGCTGTTTGCCAGTGTCATTTTGTATTAACAAATTTTTTATTGAAGAAAAAGCACAATAATTACCAGAAACTTATATCTGCAAAAGTATAAAATTGACTTCCCTTAGAAACTTGACTATTTTTACTCGTTACGAGAACTTAAATTTCAATTTGACTGCATCATTATGAAAGACACTTTAAAAATAAATAGCAATTGTAACTGTATCCCTGCTATTCAATTATCATTATATTCAAATAAAGGAAGAAAATTACAAAAGTATATTTCTATACACATACACGATATATAACTATATAATTAAAGGCATTGCAGTAATATAGGATACCTGTATGCTTACATTTACCAGACCTGTGTGTCTACATAACTACGGTTATATATGTGATGGAAAAAGAAAAAAGGTTATAGATTTACTCAGTCTAAAATGACAGTTGAGTGTGTGCTGTGTGGAAGATTCCCAAGTTATAAGACAAATATTCTGAACTACGAAGGAGAAGTGGTGACAGACAGTGTGTATGAACACTGTGATCTAGTACTTTGTCATCATGCACAGCTAGTTCAATTCAATGGCACTCTCCTTCAGTACCTAGCCTTTTATTCTCATGGAGGATTATGAAAGCTCTCACACACAGTCATTAAAGCTGTGGCCACCTTCCACTGCAGCCTGCCATTTAGTTTTCCTTCATTATTAAATGGGCGAGCACTGTGTACGATAATAATGCTTTCAATAATGGAATCTACTCAAAGCACATTTAGCTCCCATTCTGAGTCACTCGGTTTGAATTTTAACATGAAAGCTTATGCAAATATATATACACAGTGATTTGAGTCTCTAAAGTAAAATCATTTTATATTAATACTTTTAAAATATTTAAAACATTATGCACCTAATTAATATACTGTATATATTGAATTTATGTATGTGCATTGAATATGGAATAATTATTCAATAATATTGATATATATAATTTTCAAATTTTAATTTGACTATCAATGCAAGGATGAACAACTATTCCTGAAAAATGATAGTTTTGTTGTCTGAGCCCATTCTGTCATAATTAAGACGTGAAAAATACCAGGTTTGTATATGTACTGTGTTTCAACAAATTTTCTCCATTTATTAGAAACAATTAGATAAATTTAGTAAGAAATTTTCCTTGTAATATTAGAAGACCTTAAAAGAAAACAACTTATGTTGTACATAGTAAGGACTCGATAAGCTTCCTTTCATCTTCTCTGTATGATACATTTATTTTCAATGTTGAATAAATTAAAGCACAGTCTAATTATCTGTTTATGTATGGTTTTAAAAAATGTAGTGATCCACTCTGAGAGATTATGTAAGTATTTCAGATACTCTTGATATTTTTAATGATTTATTAAAAATCTAAATTTTGTTTTCATTATGTTGCTCATAAATGCCTAAGTAAACATTTCTCAGTAAAATTCACTAGGTTCCAGAGCGACGGTGTGCTATTCTGTCTCAGTTGGTTTATAGTCTCGAAACTTTAGTCATTAATCCAAGGAAAAAAATAATTTCTTTGTCAATTCCCATATTTTTGCTATGAGAATAACTATTAAAATTTAAACTATATTCACATGGTTGTCATAAGCTATATTGATAGCTCATTTTTTTCACTTAAATATGAACAAAGTTATGTGTTAGAGAGATGACTCAGTGCTTCAGTGTGCTGTGTTTGTGCATAGGAGGTTCCCACACCAGGGTGAGGTTAACACACCACAGTGATTAACAACTAAGTCTAACTCCAAAGACAGAGAATCTGAACCCTTTCAGTGGTTTTTCACAGAAAATTATGAGTTACAGATAAATGCACCCAAAGCACCCATATATATANATATTTCAATTTTTAAATATATAGATTGTTGAAAATTTATAGGTAAATCTTCCAGGGTTAGTAAGGGACACAATTTCACAGCAAACATGCTGATCCTGTGACTCTTACAGTCCTTCTTCCTATCTTCTTTATTCCACCCACCTTTTCAGTAATGTTCCCTGATCCTCAGGTGTGCGAGTGATTTGCCGATGTGTCAGTTGGGGCTGGGCTCCACAACTCAGCAATTTGATTGGTTGTTTAATGTAGTGGTCTTTGTCTGTTGTCTAGAAACAGAAATTATTATTGCTTTAATTTGCTATACATTTCCTTCACTCCCTTCCCTTCCTTCCCTCTTCCCCTTTACTTCCTCCCTGACCCCCACACTACCATCAGGAGATCTTGTATTTTTTTCCTTTCTGTGTAGATCCATGTATATCTCTCTTAGGTTCTTCATTGTTGTCTGGGTTCTCTGGATTATGGATTGTAGTATGCTTTTTCTTTGCTGTATTTATAAAAGCCAATTATGATTGAGTACATATTATATCTGTCTTTCTTGGTCTGGGTTTCCTCACTCAATAAGATTTTATATTAGATCCAGATCCATCACCCCTTTCTTCTGCTCAAAATCTCCTCTCTTCCCCCAACCCAACCACCATCCACTCCTCAGAAAAGGCAAGTCCTCCCATGGGAAGTCAACAAAGTCTGGCACATTAAGTTGAGGCATGACCAATGCCCTCTCCTCTGCATCAAGGCTGAGCAAGGTATTCCACCATATAAAATGGGCTCCAAAGAGCCATGTCTAGAAACAGGGATAGAACCTGGTCCAGCTGTTGGAGACACCTCAAGCAATCCAAGATACACAACATGCAGAGTGCCTAGATAGGTCCCACGTAAGCCCAACAACTGTCAATCTAGAATTCATGAGTTCCCAAAAACTTGGTTCAGATGTCTCTATAGATTTTCCCATTGTGGTCTTGACCTGGTTGATCATAAGATCTCTGTCCTCTCTTCTCCTGGGCTCCCATAGCTTGGCCTGCTGTGTGGCTCTGGATCTCTGCATCTGCTTCCTTCAATGACTGTATGACAGATATATGATGACAGTTAGGATATTCACCAATCCAATTATAGAGAAGGTCAATTCAGGCACAGTCTCCACTACTGCTATGAGCCTTAACTGGGGTCTATCTTGTGTATTCCTGGGAATTTCCCTAGCACCAGAATATCCCCAGCCTAACTCCATAATGGCTCTCTCTATCAAGATACCTCGTTTATTGATCTCCTAATCTGTTCTCCACCAGCTCAATCATCCCTTTCTCTCATGTTCTCACCTATCCCTTCCTGTCTACCATTCTCCCTACCACCCATTTTCCCCAGGAGATCTCATCTATTTCCCCTTTTCAGGGTGAGGCATGAGTACCTCTTAGGTCACTCTTATTACCTAGCTTCTCCAGAGCTGTGGACTACAAGCTCTGGAGCTAGTAGTCTCATTTTTTTGTGTGTGTTATATTTAGTATCCACTTATGAGTAAGTATACCATGTTTTTCTTTCTCAGTCTGGATTACCTCACATTCTCTTCTATCTCCTAATTCTTTTAGAAATTGTTGTCTTGATACTGAAGGTTCCAAATTGTAAACTAAATTTTTCACAGAAATAATAGTCCATCTAAATTTTAGGCTATTACCAAATTCTCCTTTTTGTTAGAACTCCAACGACAACAACAAAAACCTAGTAATAGGTTATTTTCTTTTGTAAAATTGCTTCATAGCTTATTTTCATAAGTCTCATTTTTATTTGCAAATTAGTTTTGTTAATTTTCTCTGTTCCCGTAGCCAAACACTGACTCTCTGAAGAATGAGTACTCTCCCACAATTATTAGTTAATGAAATTTTCATAGACTTTTATTTATCCAAATTAACCAGCAGAATGTTTTTTCACTTGCAAATTCTAAACATGATTTTCTTGATAATTCTGTAGGGAGTGTTAGCATAAATTGGAAATATCAGTGTACAAATATCCAGCTGCTCTCGTTTGGATCTGAGGTCTAATTCTCTCTTGTGGTCTGTGTCAAGGATAGGGGAGTGGGTAGATACTGAGAATGGTAAATATACATGGTGTACATGTTGAAAACATAGAACAAATTTCAACCAAAAAGTAGAAGGACATTAGCTTAGTTATTCACTTACTTAAATAACATTAAATCAGAGTTATGGTGATTTGTTTTGCACATTGAAGTAAAACAATTACATAAAATCAATTATGAGTACCAGCAACCTAACATTTGCTAAATTCTATAAAACTGTACAGTTTCTGAATCCATTAATTTAATACTGTACAAAAATGGGTTTTGTGGAATCAGTTTTCTGCACCCTTACTCAAAATTATATGTATAAATGAGAGCAAGGCATGGTGCAAGCACCTTTAGTCTTATTACTTAGGTAAACAATCAGATTCAGAAGAATCTCTGTTAGCTCAAGACCATCCTGGTTTGCTAGTAAAATCCTGTTTTAAAGAAATAAAAGCAATCAAATAAATAGAATAAATGGAAATGTTGAAAGAAAAACACATAAAATATTCTCAAATTTTTAAGGATAAAAAAGATGAAAGGATGATGTAGTTGATCTGGCAAAATCCCAAGATACAGAGTGTATTTTGGCTGTGCCTAGTGGACTGTGGTCGTATGTTTCTCAGCACTTCTGCATATTCTATTTATCACACTTTTTTGCATAAAGTTGCAAGTATGCCCATTTGAAATCATCATGGGCTTAGGGTAGCACTTAGTCCAAGGTTACTATTCTGTTAAGAAACAGGTTGAACCTAAAGCAAAATCAAGAATCATTCATAAGTTGGAAACAGAGTATACACATTCATTGATAGAAGTATCATCTTGGGCTGCCAAAAGTTAGATGGGGCAAAACGATCTTCCTAGAGCCCTTCTGTAGGAGCTCTATACTAACTTTGGTCCTCTAGCCTTTGCAGACATGAGAAAATACACTTCCTCTGATTAAAGCTACTTTTTGGTCATTTACTAAGGACATAGGAAACCAATGTAGCCAGATAATAGATAATACATTAATTTTAACAAGATGGAAAGCAAAATTCAGTGATGAAATTCTGTTCAGTAAAACATAAAAAATATTTAAAATAATTTTCTATATTACTGAACTATAATTAAGGTATTTTATTTAATATGCTCTGAAACTGTTTTTAGTAATTGGCTGTTTTTATCACTATCTTCTCTATATTGGATTGCTTTCATTGAAGTATAGAATTATAATATGTCTTTTATATGAAGACTCATCTAAAAATAAGTCTTATTTAGTGTTCTATTGCTTTGATAAGACACATAAACAAGGAAGCCTATAGGCTGAAGAGTTAATATGGAACTCATAGTTTAAGAGTTGGAATTCATGATTCTCATGATGGGTGGGGATTATTGCATCAGCAAGGTAGGCACTGAACTGGAGCAGTAACAGAGAGCTCACATAATAACCTATAAGCACCAAGAAAAAGAAGGACGCTTAGAATGATTGAAGTTTTTGAAACCCCAGTGCCCACATCCTTATTGTATACCTCCAACTACAAGGTCTTCAGTTCTTTCAACTGGAGATCAATTACTCAAATATATGAAAACTGTGGGAGTATCTCTGTTTAAACTATCACAAATTACTCTTAGTGTATTTATGAACTTAACAGAAAAATAAAATAAATGGAATCATTATTTAAACTCCTGGTCTACTTCTCTATCCAATAATAAATGGGAATCAAAACATAAATGATTGTTTTCATAGCGGAATGTCAATGTTGCTTTTTAAGGAGAAAGAACAGCATACTTGTGTAGGATTCACATCTGTCTAACCAACATTATTTGGTTTACATAAGATAAATAAAGAGTAAATGATATGAAGACAGCCACAATATGCAATGCCTAAAAGTGGCTTTAAAAATAGACTTATGCATATATGCATATTATATATGTATAGTCAGCAATGCCTTCTCAAAACATCAGCGATAACTGTGTATGAGACATATATTAAGATTTACCTCCTAGATTCCCTAGTAATTAATACTATTTCTGAGATTAAAGCAAGACAAACATTTTTTTTATAAAATTATCTACATGTACAGATGCATTATTCCTCAATAAATGTCGCATGATATACTCAACATATCTGAAAACTCTCTATCTAATGTTTCTCCATATGATTATTCCTCTGATGTGTTCAAAATGCATCTTGTATGCTGTTACAATGTTCCATCTGTAAATGTTTTGCTACCTTACTCAAAGACACTCAACAAAACCATTTCACAGAGAATTTCTGCTTTCTAGGATGATGGAATGACTGGTAGAAAACCAAGCACTGGGCAAGCCTGTAGCCATCAACTTGAAAATGTGTATGAGGAGTGTGAGGCCATTTTCAAGCTTTTAATGATTTGCAGAGCAAGAAGATGATACCTAAAAGAGAAGAGGTAAAACCAATTCCCAATATTGTCACAGTGCTCTGCCTTTTTTTTTCTCCCACATCAAGGTCGCACAAATATACCCAATAACCAAAATCAATGTTCTCTCCTACTTTTCCCCCTTACGATTTTAAGCAGCCTTCAGGGACTTATTCATTGCTTCTCTTTATCTCAATCTTTTTCATGTGTCTCTTTTATCTATTTTTTTAAATCTGGTTACTTTCTCCCCTTGGTACTTGACTCCCACTTTCAAATGTAAACCTCAGCTATCATTTCCTATTCCATTTCAATTCATAAGTTTTTATTCAGAAATATCTGATGGATGATTATATCTGTCTTTGATGTTCCCAAGTCCTTCACCAATGACTTTATTCTTCAGTTTGAAATTGTCTATGACAGTGCTAATAACTCATCCACTTATATTTTGAAATTTGCTGAGCTTTCACTGTTCATTTATATGTTTTTATTCTTGTATCTGCACTCTCTGCTGTCTGTGCTTCAGATTGATAAGCAGCTTCTTATCATGTTCCCAATTGCCCACTGTTATCAATATAAGAAGAAGAAAGGCTTATTTCAGTTTGGGACACAGGTATTACAGTCCATGATCTACTGATCTGGCTGCTGCAGACTTGTGGTGAATCAGCATGTAAGGGAAGAAGTATAATGGTGCAAAATATTTAACCTCATGACATAAAATGATAGGGAGCAAAGAGACGGGGATTATAATAGCTGAAAACTCTTCAGTAAACTCCATCACTTACAAGGCTTCCCATCTCCCTGTAGAACTGTAGGGTGAGAATTGAGGCTCTAACGCTCAAGCCTTTCAATTATTTTAGATCCAAATGCAATGCTCTATAATATATTTGCTATTTCTTCCATGCATCATTTTGTAGGGGAGCTCTTAGTTGACACTCTCAAGACAGGATCTTTTTATATACACTTCACCTAACGAACATGACTCAGTGGTTAAGCTATGCTTGTCACCAAAATAAACAGAAGAGAAAAGAAAACTAACAAAGCATGTGAAATAAACTAAAGACTTCTTTTATTTTCTGTTCCTATGATAAAGCTTCACAACCCATGCAGTTTGTATAAGGAAGGGCTTAGTTTGGATTTATGGTTCCAGAGAGGGAAAATCCCCTCATGGTAGGGAAGTGACTTGAACTGAAAGATGAGAGGTTACATAGTGAATGGCAGACAGAATATTAAGTGGAGATTAGAAGTGACATGAGTCTCTAACCCATGACAGTTCAGTTTAATGACCAATGATGATGTTATTCCACCAAAAAGACTATACCTCCTAAGCCTCTCCAAACACAGCTACCAACTTGAGTCCAGGAATTCAAATGCTTAAGACTATGCAATATTTATTGTAATTCAGAGCACGATAATGTTCTTTTAACTAAATACTAATAAATTAAGAAATTGAAATTCTTAGTGACTGTGTTAGATGTAGGTAAATGAATACATATATATGCAAAAACAAGAAAAATATGGTACATTTATACAATGGAGTACTACACAGCAGAAAAAATGACATTTTGAAACATTCAGGCAAATGGATATATCTAGAAAACTTCATATTGAGTGAAGTAACCCAGATGTAGAAAGGCAATTGTCATATGTAGTCATTCATAAGCGGTTCTTAAACATAAAGCAAAAAAAGCCTACAAATCACAATCCCAGAGAACCTAGACTACAATGAGGACCCTAAGAGAGACATACATGGATCTAGTATACATGGGAAGTATAAAAAGACATAATATCCTGAGTAAATTGGGACCATGGGGACCATGGGAGAGGGCTGAAGGGGAGGGTAGAGAAAGGGAACAGAACAGAGAAAAATATATAGCTCAATAAAATCAATAAAAAAACAAGCAAATTTCAAAGTTGCATATTCTCTGATGTGCCAAATCATGGTAACATGACAGAGATGTAATGAAGTACGTGCTTAAAATGTCATCAGAACACAAGGGGAACACAGTAATGTAATAATCACCCTACATATGGCATGTATTAATAAACATATACAAGTATGTGTGAAGACTTTTAGCAGAGAATGACAAAGGTAGTACTAAATATTGAACATCATAGAGGAGGTGATAGCAGAGCTTTCACCTCAAAATATATAGGGAATCTGAGGAGATGCTAAAGAAATAGAAAAGTTACATAATGTTAACTTTTTAAGTTAAGTTACACAATGCACAACTATCATGAATTTAGTAGTTATTTTAAAAAATGAAAATTTAAATAATCTAGTAGTTATTAATATTTCATATAAAAGAGTTAGTTAAAATTGTACCAGCCATGATTATTTGCAAAAATAAAAATGGTGTCAGGGAGGCAAGCAAGAAAAAAATAATAAGGCTGTGTATAACTAGTGCAAAGCAGACATGAAATGGATCACAAGCTACAAAATATGTAACATGATACCATATTTGCAAAATGAAGAGAACTCATTGCCATCTGGAAGCTTAACAATCTATTTGGTGAGACAAACCACACAAACAAATTAAATTAGTCTGGCATGATTCAAATAAATGTTATCCTGCTTTGCATGATTAATTTGCAAGCAAATGGGAAAGATCAAGAGCATTTGGGGAATCCAGAGGGGGGAGATATTGTCTCTGACTGTAGAAGTGGCTCAGACTTCCTGGAGAAACAGAATGTCAGTGGAGTCCTAAGCTTGACCTTGAGCTTATATCTGGCCTACATCTGGTTTAGTAAAGGCTGTGCTCATAAAACACATATTGAAGCCTAATATAAAATCAGTACATCTGTCTTGAAATGTATTTTATTGATTAAAAAATGCTAAATTAGCATCATCTTAGGTGATTTCTACTTGATTATTTAAAATCAAAGTTTTAACCCCATTTTTTTTAAGTTTGCAACAGAGTCTCATATTGCATGCAGATCTTTTTATTATGAGTGTTGCCATGTGTGGATTGACGCTGTCAAGAAATCAGAGGCATGAGTGGCTTCCGTCCTGGGCCTGCTCAGCAGCTGACTCAACACCAGAACGTTCTTTATACACTTCAAAATGGGATCCTCTAAGAAGGTTACACTCTCACTGCTCAGCCGGGAACAGCCAAAAGAGGTTGGAGCTTGGGTTTGCAGAAGCATTGGCAGACCTGAATTGAAAAATCTTTATCCATTCTTACTGTTTGATGAGTTTAAAGGAGGAAGGCCCGGAGGGTTTCCTGATCACCCACACCGAGGCTTTGAAACAGTATCTCATCTTCTGGAAGGGGGCAGCATGGCTCATGAAGACTTCTGTGGGCATGTTGATAAAATAAACTCAGGAGACCAACAGTGGATGACTGCAGGCCGGGGCATTCTGCATGCTGAGATGCCCTGCTCAGAGGATCCAGCCCATGGCTTACAGCTGTGGGTGCATCTGAGAACTCAGAAAAGATGTTGGAGCCTCAGTACCAGGAAGTGAAAAGTGGAAAGATCCCGAAACCCACCAAGAATGGTGTGAGAGTCTCTGTCATTTCAGGAGAAGCCTTAGGAGTAAAGTCTAAGGTTTACACACGCACACCTACTTTATATCTGGACTTCAAGTTGGACCAAGGAGCAAAGCATTCCCAGCTTATTCCTAAAGGGTGGACAAGCTTCATTTAAACCATATCTGGAGACATATATGTTGGACCTGATGATGCACAGCAAAGGATAGAACCCCATCAGACATCAGTGCTTGGAGAAGGTGACAGTGTCCAGGTGGAAAATAAGGACCCCTAAAGAAGCCATTTTGTCTTAATTGCTGGGGAGCCATTAAGAGAACCAGTTGTTCAACATGGTCCGTTTGTGGTGAATATCAATGAAGAAATTTCTGAGGCCATTCTTGATTTCAGGAATGCAAAAAATGGTTTTGAGGGGGCCAAAACCTGGATGTCAAAGATTGGAAAACAGTGAAGAGCTGGAATTCTGCTATTTGGATGGACTGACCATTCAGTATATTCAATTTCAAAACTGGCTTAGCTGGTGCCTCTAAAAAAATTCACATTAAGCTTGTTGGTGGTGGCACACGCCTTTAATCCCAGCACTTGGGAGGCAGAGGCTGGTGGGTCTCTGCTGAGTCTGAGGCCAGCCTGGTCTACAGGAATTTACAGGACAGGCAGGATTATACAGAAAAAAAAAACCTGTCTTGAAAACCCCAAAATAAAAAAAAAGAATTCCACATTAAAATGAAAAGATGTTTTTGTAGTTAGTCAACAGAATTCATTATNATATATATATATGAAATTGTCAAAGAGCAGATTTAACTATTTTAAGAAGTTAAAAATAAAAAATAGTAGTAGTGCATGTAAATAATTCTAATTGTTGCTTCTTTGAAAACCAATGTTATTCATTTCAATGGAAATTATTGGGCTCCTATTAAAACAATTGCATATCTATATCTATATCTATATATATAAAATCAGAGGCATTCCTTTTTCTTTTCCAGCACAGAGGCTTGAATACAGAAGCATGTTGCCGTCAGAATTCTTTTAAACTGTATACTGTTTTGGAAAATGTGTTTTTAAGTAATTCAGTTTTATGAATAGAAGAAATGAGAAGGATAATTTTAGTCTATTCACAGTATACAAAATTGTCCATTTTAAGTGTTTATTTCAACAATACTGAAATGATTAGCTCTAATTCTGCTGCTATAAAAACATACCTGGATGTGTTTTTTTTACCTCTTCTTTCTTAATGAAAATTAATGTTCACATATAGACACAAAAGAGAAGCTGATTTTGACAACAAAAACTTTCCATTTCCTCAAGAAAGGTGAAAGATGGCATGGGAAATTTATCTTATTAGAGGTTATTGTTTCCTCTACTTTATCATTTGTTCATTCATTTACTTTACTAGTGTGGCTGAGCACCATACTGACCCAATCATTTAGAAGTCTAAATTTGAACAGGCAATGTATTAATACCATCTTTAGGAAAACATGGTAAATCTAAATAATAATCTCTAATAAAAAAGTGTCCTTTGAATTAATAACCTACTACCAGGCTGGTTATAATGATTAATGCCAATGTTTCATTTAAGGTTAAAGGAAAATTATGTATATTGTGTTGACCTCTTAGAACTCCAGTTACTTCACTGTAGAAAGTTTTGCAATATTTTATTTTGAAATTTTAATATCAATTAAGGTGCCTTTTCTCTCAAAAGTGAAAGTATAAGAAAAACCATATTTTTAGAGAATCAGATGATATATAAAATGTTCTAATTTCTGGAAAAAAAATAATATACCCCTTCCTGAAGTTCAATACCTATCTAACAGAGAGTGAACATTTCATAATTTTCTTTCCAATTAAGAAACAAAATTTCCTTCAGGTTCTGGATAAACTTTCTCAGAAAGTTTTTTTTTTCTAATTCTACCCATTTGCCTTACAATTTTATGACATTATCACTTTTTTTTTCGAGACAGGTTTTCTCTGTAGCTAAGGATCTTGTCCTAGAACTAGCTCTTATAGACTAGGCTAATTTTGAACTCATCGAGATTTGCCTGCCTCTGTCTCCTGAGTGCCAGCACAGCCTAGCTGATCTCATTTTTTTTATTTTTAAAGCTGAGTAATACTCCATTGTGTAAATGTTCCACATTTTATTTATTCATTCTTTGGTTGAGATTATGGAGGTTGTTTCTAGGTTCTTGCTATTATGAATAACACTACTATGAACTTAGCTGAAAAGTATCCTTGTAGTATGATTGAGCATACTTTTGGGTATATGACCAAGATTGGTATTATTGCATCTTAAGGTGGATTGATTCCCAATTTTCTGAGTAACCACCACATTGATTTCCTTAGTAGCTGTACAAGTTTCCCAAGAAAGGAGAGATCTCATGTGTAAACTGGACATGGGCATGGGTGGAGATAGGGAGGTTATGGGTGTGGATGAGTTGGTAATAATGGAGAAACATGAAGGCTCAGGATGAACTTGAAAGGGACAGGATGAAGGGGGAGAGTAATGAAAGTGTTTGCCTTGATGTAGGGGGCATTTCAGGCCAAGGATGAAGCCAGGTACCAGGGAAATTCCCAGGAATCCCCAAAAATGACTTCAGCGAAGACTTCTAACAATAGTAGAGAGGACGCCTAAACTGGTCTTATCATTCCATCTCCTGTAATCTGATTGGTAACTAGCCCAATTATCATCAGAGAACTTTTTTCTGCAACTAACAGAAACAAATACAGAGATCCAAAGCCAATCACTGTGCTGAGTTTTGGGAATCTTGTTAAAGAGAGGAAAGAAAATTACAAGAATGGGGAGGTCAAAATTATCACAAGGGAACCCATAGAAACCACTAACCTGGGATCATAGGAAATCACAAACTGGATCAATAGCTAGAAAGCCTGCATAGGACTGAACTAGGCCCTTGTTGGTGGAAGCTGCTCGCTTGTTTTTGGCTGCTCAGCCCCAAAATAATCACACAGAAACTATATTATTTAAAGCATTGCTTGGCCAGTAGCTTAAGCATATTGCTAGCTAACTCTTACATCTAGAATTAATCAATTTCCATTATTTTATATTTAAGCACAAGTGTGTGGCATACCAGCAAGGTTCCAGCTGGCAGCTCACATCTTTCCCCTCTAGCAACTATAAGGTGTCTATTGACGCCACATTCTTTTTCCCAGCATTCAGTTTAGTTTTTCCTACCTAGCTCCACTCTCCCCTATAATAAGCCAAGCCAAATTCTTTATTCATTATCCAATAAAAGCAACACATATACAGAAGGACTTTTCACACTATTTCCCCTTTTCTCTTTAAATAAAAGGAAGGTTTTAATTTTAACATAGTAAAATTACATAATAACAAAACAGGTTTCAAGCGAGAATTACAGCTTCAATATTTATATCTACTTTATCTTTTACTAAAACTTAGGAAAACTGTAATTAGAACTATTCTTCAACTCTATCAAATACTCCAGAAGGATATGATATTACCTAAATTAACAGGAAGTACATGTAAACAACTTCCAAATGTCTAGAATTGACAGAGACATCTCATTGCCTGGACACTCACCCAAAGTTCTTCTGTATCTTTAGAGCATCCATCTTTGGCCTACAGGACCATAGTACCCAGCAGGCTTTTCCATAAAGCAGGAAATCTGAAGATTTGTTTTGCCTTGTAATGGCAAAATCCATCATTTGCTTTCTTCTGTGTTCTGCAAAATGTCTGGCAGAATCTTTCATGAAGCAGGAACCCTGAAAGACCATCTCACATTTAGGCAAGTTCAGTAATTATTCCTGTTGACCCTTATGTTCAGTTCACACAGCATAACATTAAGCAGTCCAGGCAAGAGTAGTTTCTTGGTCAAATGTTTAGCAAACTCCATAAGGAGTCTTTCAATGCTCATCATCCTTTTGAAGCAGACTGGTGCTTCAGGTAAAGATGTGTTTCATGGTCATGAAAAGTCTTAAGTTCTTAAAACTTATTAAATGCCATATCCTGATGGTCTCTGAAAGATTTGAAGAATATCTAACTAAAGTATATTTCTATATATCTAGAAAACCTAGCTAACATGAGTAAAAGCTTTACTATTATTGATGTATCTATTTACCTGCATTTCTTAATTATACATTACTTTTTAAATAAGATGTACGACACAATACCTTAATCACAAATAAAAATTTACATAAAACAAAATTGACTTTAAGTTTATATCAATAAACCAAGACAAATGCAAATCTCTATAGCATATCCTCTTTTAAATGTAAACAAACATTTATAAACAATCATTTAGGGAATTTGGGTGTAGTTCTCTCCAAATTGCTTCCTGCTTTTTGTTGGGCAAAGTAATTTACTGGGGGTGTTCCCAGCGACCTTTCTTGGTTCATCAAACTACATGAGTCTGGAAAGAGTCAATAGGTTCTCATCTTCTGTGGAAACGAAGAATCTCTTTTCTAAAGCAATATATGCTTAGACTCAAATTTTGAAGTCAAGAAATCTTTAAAACATATATGTTGGTTTATCTTAGCAGTCCCCAGAATTAATGTCTCTTTGTAGTCAAAAAATTCTACTAAACCACAATACTATACATGATCCAGACTCTCTGCATACATTCCATCTTTACATGAATTATTTTTCTTATTCTATTACATTTTCTATAAGTTTAATATTTATTTTATTATCTTTGCTTCTTTAATCTATGATTGTCTGCACTCTTCCATATTACATTTATTATCTCTTTACTTTTTTCTTCTCTCTTTCAAGCCTACATACTTTTTAAACACACTCTGTCCCATTTAGAGGTCTTTAATGTCTGACTCTGTCCTATTGTGTCTCTTAAATTATTTTCTATCCAGGAACACTTCTTAAAATGTTAAGCAGTGTTACTAGATCTAAAACTGTTTTACCTTTGGCTCTGACTCTTCCATATCACATGCCAAGCTAGCTTCTTTATTCATTAGCCAACAAAAGCAACACTTATACGGAAAGACTTCCCACACTAGGCCCTCATGTGGGAGAGTTGCGTAGCTTTATAATATTTGTATAACTCCTAGCAGGGAGATCAAGGGCTTTCCTAAAAGCTTGAGCTGACTTTTAGAAACTATTCCTTAGACTGGGTTGTCTCTCCCAGCCTTGGTACAAAGAGAACTTATTTCTACCTCAACTTGATATGTCATGCTTTATTGACACCCATGGGATGGCTTTTCTTTCTGACCAAAACCAGAAGAAGAGTGGATGAGAGCAGAGTAGTGGTGGGAGAGGGAACAGGAGAGAAGAGAGGAGAAATTGTGGCCAGGATGTAAAATAAATGAGAAAAAGTAATAAAGAAAGAAAGAAAATAAACTTTCACATATAACATCATGTTTATTTTAAAATGCAAAAAGAAATGTTACATCAATTATTGTTGTCTTTTGGTGACAGTAGGGTATTAAAGTAGTCTACTCTTACTATGTTGGTTTTGATCTATGGCTGTTTAAGTAAGAGTATATATTTTACAAAATATTATTCACTTGCATTTGGTTTGTGGAATCATCAAAATGATGGATACTGTTTTCTAATCCAGTTAGCTATGTTGTGTATATTTTACTATTCTTATTTGTAATTTTTCACAAAATGCTGAAAATAGATTCTTTTCTCATACAATATATCTCAACCATAGTTTCTCAGCTCTTATTTACCTCCCCTCTCCTCTAGATCCTTTTCCCTCAGAAAACATCAGACCTCCAAGATATGCTAACTAAATAGAACAAAAGAAGGTACAATAAGAACTATTATACTTCTTAATCCGTCACATATCTGAGTTTATTCTTTCTCATCCAATAAAATGTGAATCTGATTATAGATTCAGAAACATTAAAGATTGGCATAATATTATGGTATTTCTGAGTCCTCTATGAATCATATACTTTAGAAGGGATATATCAGAGGACATTTTGCATGTGAATACTAATTGTGTTAATGGATAACAATACATTTTTATATGAGAATTCTCAAGATAATTTATGGTAACAAGCATTCAACTTCAAGAAAGCATGCTTTTAATCACTCATGTTATTTTGAGGATTTTTATTCTTTCAGAACAATGTCTTTCACTAAAGGCAAATGTAACAATAGAATTGTACTTTCTTTTCTTGTGTTATCAGACTTACCTTTGCATAATCAAAGAGATGAATTTCATTTTAAGAAGTCATAAAACCCCATAGGTTTCTTTCCAAGACAAAGTTTGAGCTCAGATTTTGAAACTGTCAGCTCATCACTTTAATTTATTAAAGATCTAGAATATTCAGAAATTAGTAACTATTTCATTTTTCTCTGTATTTTCATAAGGTGGCTGTGTAGCAGCAACCAGAGCACTATCTAAAGAATTGTGTTCTGTATTGTTTTTTCTTAAAGATGGCTACAAATAAATTAAGAAATAGTTTGTCAGTGAATGACATAGGTTACCCCTAACTCAATTACAGCTGATAGAATCATTGATATCTATGAAACTAATAAGACCATGAATGAAGTTTGTAAAACAAACAGAATTAATGCAGATAACTAATTTTCAACAATGTACTCATATAGAGATGCTTGTGGTGTCAAACTCTGTATGATTTAGGATTATTAAGAAAAGAAACCAAAGGACAAATCTAGAAAAAAGTATTTATTCATTACAAAGACCAAATCATGTGTGCTTGTTATAACTGGTTAAGAATTTCTTGTTAGGCTGCATTATCTACACCTGTTATCGACTCTGAAATAATGGTTTGGAAACAAAAAAACAACTTCCTGCAAATGGCCAAAGAGAAAAGACAAACTGGCATGCCTAATAATTTATATGAAGTTCTGGCAGAAAAAAAGGAATTCATAAAGACAAATGGAACCTAAACAATATATAAAAGTAGAAAACATGGCTGTTGCTCACTGACTTCAATAACAACTTATAAAATACTTAGGTCATAGTTTATTGAAGATATACTCAAGAATGAGACTCATGAAACATATAAAACTGATATAAAATATCTAATAATATAAATTAAACAGAAAACAGTTGTTTCAACCACAGCTTAAGATGGCACATTGATGAATATTGGTTTGTACTGTAAAGATACTGGCTCTATTTTAGTCTTGTTTGTTTTTCATCTGAATTATTTATTTTAGTTTCTCAAAGGTCATGAAAGTTTCTGTGATGACTTAGGTTCCATAAATCATAAAAGGAAAGAAAATCTGTGGAATTTAGATAAGAAAAATTACATAGCAGAGTCAATCCATGTAGAATGAGATTCCTCTGAGCAAATTAGAAATAATAGATACCAAGTAAGAGTAAAATTCTCACCATTTATATTTTAGTGAGAAATATCATATATATAGAATTACTACTCTAAAAAATAACAAATTATAAGTCATAATGCATGTGAATCATCTTTATAAACACTGTTTACATTTAAGGCAGCAATTCAAAGTTAATGAACTTTAACAGTTTCTTTTCTTTGTTGGAGTTGCATGTAGTAGGAAAATGCTTTGGCTAAGATGATAAGAAAAGCTGAAACAATAATGCCAACAAAATTTTGGCTAAATGATACCACAAATGTGATGAAGCAATAAATACTCTTGGAGGAAGAGTCTTACAAACGGTAGCTTTGGAGATAAAAGAAACAAAAAAGTATGGCAAAGGCAAAAGGTCAATGATGAAGTGTGAAGTAAAAGACACAGTGAAGTTTTGTGGAAGCTTCTAACTAAAGTAGACAAAAGTAGAAGTTGAGACATCAAGGAAGAAGAGGCACAACAGCAATACTAGTCTTTCATCTAGAACAGCAGAAGAAAATATTGCAAATTCAAAGGTCTACAGAGATGACTTTTGCAGAGAGAACGATCTTGAGTGTAGCACTGTCTGACAGTATATAGGTGACTCATTTTTTTTTAATTCACCAAACACAGGATCAGGAAATATTTATAGAGAATCAATACAATGAAAAGTCCATATTGTTTTCTCTGAAATCTATTCAATTTGACCAACTATTGGAAAACAAACAAAATACAGACACAGAGGTTACATAAAAATAAATTGCAAATAGAAACAGTGTTTAAATATTCAGGAAACTAAGTGACAGGACATGTCTTATCAGAGGATATCTAATCTGAGAAAGCAGATACTTCAGGAGTGAAAAACAAGTGAGATTCACAACTGTTTACACCAATTTATAAAGTAAATGCTGATAGATATGACAGCGCTTACTTTTCAGCTTGAGGTTTCTTAAATCAGGGAGTGTTGAGAAATGTGAACTACACATTTTGCTTAGAAAATACTAAAAACAAAAGCCAGTCTTTGTTTACATATAAAAGCTCAAATCTATTTCTGTTTCCTAAGTTAGATGAGATCAGTTGTAATTCTTCCTGGTGTTCCCAAATAGAGATCTCAAAGGATTCCACATCAGCTTCTAAATATCCTGGGCACCTTATTTGCCTTTAATTGAGATGTTCTTTCTTACTAGGCAATAGTTAACTGGTAAAGTGTTTAAATAGAATTGATAGTACAGTAAATTCAATACTTTAATACCAAGTAGCACACACATATACACACATGCACTACTCACACATGCACATGCATGAACACATTGGAGATAGAGAGAAAAGAAGAGAAGGAGGGAAAAAGAGAGGGGGAGGAAAAGAGGGAGAGGAGGTATGGAGAAGGATACAGACATCATGAAGCAATAAGAAAATATCCAGATTCTACCAAAAAAGTGAAACAATAAGAAACAATAAACACAAGCCTATAGTAATTTAGGTCAGAGGTAATGAAGGCACTTTGTTTTTACAATATCAGAATGTGAGCTAACAAAATATAAGAAAATAGCAAATTTAAGAGTGGTTTAAAAGCTTCTCAAAGAATGTAGGTGACAATAATTTGTTTTAATTTTTTGTTATGCCAGCTTTGTTCTCATTCACTCTAAGGATATTCTATTATAATATATGAGCATAGATTTTGGTATTTTTCTGATAAAATTTACTATATGTAAAATATATATTCACACTTAATTTTAAATATATTTTTTGAAAATATATTTCATATTTGACTGCTGTTTTTGCATCATATCCTCTTTCTCTCTTTCTTCCAATACATTTCATGTCCCATGCCATCTATAATGTATGGGCTTTATTTATCTTTATTCTTTAATTATTATTTTTGCATATATAGACACACATACATACATATAGGTATGTGTGATTGTTCACATAGTGCTTTTCATACAAATACTTGTTTGGAACTGACCTCTTGAGATTATACTATCTTTTAGAGGTATAGTTTCTACAGACTACTGATTCTCCTTCTCTTTGCAGCCATTAATTATCTATAACACTTAAACTAGGAGTGTGTCTTTGTACTTTCTGTAAATCATATTAGAATGCCAATTTATACTGTCAGTTTTCAGATATTGTTTAGACATCATATCATTGAAATCTGTGTGTAATATTCCTGTAAAATGAAAGAGACTATTTTGCTGCTTCTGCTCTTATGTTTTGGATCTTATAATATTTCTTCACTCTCCTCTACTAGGTACCCTGAGCCTTACATCTGGAGCTAACTTACAGATGTATGAACTGGTATCGGGCACCACATGAACATTTGTTCTTAGCATTTGGACTAGCTGGTGACTTGGTCAATGTTGTGAACTGTGAAAAGAAACAACTTTGATAAGGGTTAAACCCAAGCCACTTATATAAAGTATTTAGAATGGGATAGATTTTACACTAGTCAGTGTGGATTTAAGCATACTATGAAATTCAGCAATAAAGTTCAACAAAAATTATGAGTATGACATAGTATAATATATAAAAGTGAAAGAAAAAAGACTTTATTGATGTCAATAATATTACTGATGACACTAAACACCTCAGACCCAGGGCTGGGAATGACAGAACTGAAACTGACTCGAAACCTTTTATCTGAGGACTACATCTTATACTAGTCAAAGCTGTGATGCAAGCTGTCATAGGAGAAAATTAATCCATAGACATTCCTGGATGTTTATCCTGTGATCTAAAACAATTACCAGCAAGGCCAAATAGATTCAGAATGCAAGAGTGTCACTTGCTTCTTTTTATTATTTATTTGATTTTATTTTTTATACTTTTTTATTAAAAATTTCCACCTCATCCCCTCCTCTCATTTCCGTCCCCCTCCCTCCACTTCCCCTCCCCCTCTCTCTCCAGTCCAAAGAGCAGTCAGGGTTCCCTGCCCTGTG
>LOEQ01006292.1:32254-43901 GCA_001685075.1 Bramus lutescens | reverse complement strand
TCCTTTCTTTCTCTCCCTCTCTCTTTCTTTCTTATTTTTTTTAATTTATTTTACATAAAGAGTATTTACTGCCTCCTCTCTTCCCTCTCCCTCTCCCCTTGCCCAGCTCCCCCTCTGCTCTTAAGAACTCTCCATTCAGATGGGGTAGGGACTCCCATGGGAATCAACACAGCATGGTACATACAAAAGAGGCAGGACCAAGTTCCTCTGCACTGCATCAAGACTGAACAAGGTATTCCACCATAGGGAATAGGTTCCAAGGAGCCAGCTCATGTATCAAGAACTGTTCCTGGTCCCACTGCTAAGGGCACCACAGAAGACCAAATTAAAGAATTGTCACCCAGATGCAGAAGACCAAAGTTGATAGCATGCCGGCTCCCTTACTTTCCATGCAGAGTCCATGGGATCCCACAAATTCAGCTCAGCTCTTTCTGTGGATTTTCCCATCACAAATTTGACTCCCTCCCCTTGCTCATATAATCCCTCCTCCTTCTGTTTAGCTGAACTCCTAGATTTCAGCCTAGTGCTTTGCTGCAAATATCTGCATCTGCGTCCATCAGTTGCTAGATGAAGATTCTATGATGGCAACTAAGGCAGTCACCTATCTGATTACAGTGGAAGGCCAGTTCAGGCATCCTCTCCACTAATGGTAGGAGTCTTAGCTGGTGTCATCGTTGTGGATTCTAGAAGCTTCGCTGGCACCAGGTTTCTTTTTAACCACACAAAGGCTTCCTCTATCAATATATTCTCACCATCACTCACTTCCTCCATCCCATCCACAATTCGACCATCTGCAAAGAGTGCATGTTTGACATCTTCCTTTGCAATTTGAATCCCCTTGATCTCATTTAGTTGCCTAATTGTTCTAGCTTGAACCTCAAGTGCTATATTGAATAAATATGGAAAGAGTGGAAACCCTTTGTCTTGTCCCTTGTTTTAGTGGGATCACTATGAGTTTCTCTCAGTTTGATTTGATGTTGGCTGTCAGCTTGCTTGTTTCTTGTATCCCTGTCCTCTCCAGAACCTTTATCATGAAAGAGTTAGATTTTTATCAAATTTTTTTTAAGAAACCAATGAGATTTTCATGTAGTTGTTTTCTTTCAGTTTCTCTATATGGTGGATTGCATTCACAGATTTTCATATGTTGAATCATCCAGTCATCTCTGGGAGGAAGACTACCTGATCAAGGTGGATGATTTATTAATGTTTTTGTGGATTTGGTTGGCCAGTATTTTGTTGAGTATTTTTGTATCAATGTTCATGAGGGAGATTGATCTGTAATTCTCATTCTTGGTTGCATCTTTGTTTGGTTTGGGTGTCAGTGTAACTGTGGCTTTATAA
Organism: Bramus lutescens; assembly: GCA_001685075.1. NCBI lineage: Eukaryota > Metazoa > Chordata > Mammalia > Rodentia > Cricetidae > Bramus > Bramus lutescens. The sequence continues at coordinate 42,560 of LOEQ01006292.1, read as the reverse complement.
AAAGATTTTGGCAATATTATTTCTGTTTCTATTGTGCAGAACAATTTGAGAAATGTTAGTATTAGCTTTTATTTGGAACTCTAATAGAAGTCTGTGTTAAAACCATCTGGCCATTTTTTTTTCATCTGGGAGACTTTTAATCACTGTTTCTATTTCGTTAGGGGTTATAAGCCTGTTTAAATTGTTGATCAGATTTTGATTTAAGTTTAGTATGTGGTTCCTCTTAAGAAAGTTGTCTATTTCTTTTATATTTTCCAAATTTGTGGAGTACATGTTTTTTTAATTCTGCCCTATTAATTCTCTGGATTTCCATAAAGTCTGTAGTTATGACCCCTTTTTTGTTTCTGATTTTGTTAATTTATATATTCTCTTTCTTCCTTTCTGTTAGTTTGAATAAGGGTTTATCTACATTGTTGTTAACTCTTTGATTAATTGATTCTTTGTACTGTTCTCTTTGTTTCAATTTTATTGATTTCAGCACTGAGTTGTATTATTTCCAACTGTCTACTCCTCCTGGGTGTGTTTGCTTCTTCTTTTTTTCTTCTAGAACTCTCAGCTTTGTTGGTAAGTTACTTGAGTGAAATTTCTACAAGTTCTTTATGTAGGCACTTAGCGCTATGAACTTTCCAAATAACACTGCTTTCACTGTATCCCACATGTTTTGGTATGTTGTGGATGCATTTTTATTGAATTCTAGGAAGTCTTATTTTCTTTCTATATTTCTTCCTTGACCCAGGTGTGGCTTAGTTGAGGGTTGTTTCCATGAGTTTGTAGGCTTTCTATAGTTTTTGTTGTTATTGAACTCTAACTTTAGCCCATGGTGGTCCAATAAGATACAAAAGGTTTATTCCAATTTTTTTTAGAACTAATGAGTTTTCATTTATGACCAAGTATGTGATCAATTTAAGAGAACATTCCATGAAGTACTGGGAGTGTATTCTTTAGTGTTTGGGTGAATTGTTCTGCAGATGTCTATTAAATTCATTCGAGTCATAACTTCAGTTAATTCCCTTGTTTCTCTGTTAAGTTTCTGTCTGGCAAATCTGTCTATTGTTAAGAAAGTGGGTTTAAGTCTCCCACTATTAATATGTGGTGTTTGATGTGTTGTTTAAACTTTAATAATGCTTCTTTTACAAATGTGGATACCCTTGTATTTGAGGCATAGATGAGAATGGGAGGATGGGGAGAGCTTGGGGGAATGGGATAGTTGGGATGGAGGAAGGGTGGATATGGGAGCAGGGAAGTAGATATATTAATTAAGGGAGCTATTTTAGGGTTGGCAAGAGNTTCTTCTTCTTCTTCTTCTTCTTCTTCTTCTTCTTCTTCTTCTTCTTCTTTCCCCATTGCTCATAGGTGTCCCTGATTTTCTGGATGTTTTGGGTTACAAACTTATCAGAATAAGCATTTTCTTTGACTGATGAATCTATTTCTTCTATTGTACCTTCAACACCTGAAATTCTCTCTTCCATCACTTGCAACTGTTGGTTATGCTTGTATCTGTAGTTATAATTAATATGACAAATATCTAGGTTAAAGTCCTTTAGAAATGAATAGTGTTAGAGTTTAGAAGACATGATGATTAGGAGATTTTATATGTATATGCATATATATAAAGATAAATTCAGCACTTCTCTCAGTATACTGGTTTTATACAAATATCCATACTTACAAGACTAAGATCATTTTACTACAGAACTTTTTGCTATCTCACTAAGTTTTGTTGTCTAAATTGTTCACTCTTTACAGAATAGGAGACTGTGGGAGAATCTAGTCACAAATAAGATATTGGTCTGACATTTCTTACCCCCAAATCCCAGGTATCATCAATGACAGAAGGAATATTTAGAGTAAATAGAGGACTGCCATGAAACAATGTTCTCCAGACATACCATGACCATTTCACACATAAATTTATAATGACTGTGAATCCATGCCCAAGACCTCCAGAAGAAAAAACAGCCAGAATTCCCAAAACAATGGGGGAAGTTTTAAAATTTCACCCCTAGCTGAGGAAAAATTGACAATTGAGGGTTTCTGATGGAATAAGTGTGCCAATTATTATTATGTCTATCACCTTGACAGACTTTCCATTTTCCAGTAAATTATACAACACTTACAGATATATTGAATGTACTAAGTGGACTTATTAGTTTGAAAACAATACACATGAAGTTGTTCAGGAAAATTAGGGGTGGGGGAGGAGTGTATAGGAGAAGGGGAATAGGAATTCTCAAATCAATTCAAATAATAGGGCCCACAGACAGTAATGCCAGGATGTATCAAGGTCTTACCCTGTACCATGGATATGTTATAAAGGTCTATTCTCTGGGTACTATTCAGAGGGCACAGACTTCTTACCTATTCAGTCAATAGACTACTAAAAAACATTTTGAGTATGGAATAAGAATCCTCTAGAAGTCAATTTAGCATTTAACTATCATGTAATTTTTGAAGGTGAGAAATCACTGATTATAGAGCTTCCTCATCATTTAAGATTATGTGCAGCTCCTGCAGAGAACCTAGACATTTCCCACTACTTGGAGGTTCACAATTGGCTATAAAACCAATGCCATGGGGTTGAATGACCTCATCTGGCCCTGGTCAGCATTAGGCATTCTTGTCATTCAAACACACACATACAGGCACCTACATGAACACATAGAAATAATTCTATTAGGAAAAGTGAGAAATCACATGTATTTGATCTTTTCTTAAGGTAAATATTTAAAAAAATGCCTGGAAGATTTACCACTTCACTAATGTAGTATTAGCTCAACAGTTCAAAATGTTTATGTCACTCAGTCAAACACACTTATTTCTCAGTGTTCAGAAACTCTGCAAACATGATTGTCAATTCTTGTTCTCAGGTATAATTAGCAAATAATATATTGTAATTTTTTCTGATATAAGCCAGGTTCTCTCATATTTTTTGTAGTATTTCCAATACTCAGCCTTGAAATTCATGCTAGTATATATAATTCATTGTGAAAATTTTCTTTTTCTATCTTCTTCCTTCTTTCCCTTTCTTTTCTTTTTTTTTAATTTCCTCCTCCTCCTTCTTTCTTCTTCTCCTTCTCCTGTTTCTCCTTTCTCCACTTTTTCTTCTATTTTTTGAGGGCCATCTGCTTGTCATATTTGTTGCTACATACCATGTTGCCTATAATATAATGTGAGTTTAGTATGGCCCTCCTTGTTAATACTTCATGTAGCTCATATCATATGTTTTAATTTATTCAATGTATAGGTGATATTTGTGAATAACTGTTATCAATGGCCATAGGAACCAGGCTGTCAGAACCTTATGCAAGCACTATCACCATTCATCATATATCATATCATATCATCACTCATTTCATTGTAAAAATGAATATCATATCATTGAATATTATATCAAATGCTATGATATTCATTGAATATCAAATCAATAAATTCAAATGAATGAATATCATCAAATGATGATATCATAGCATCACTCATTTCATTGGAAAAATGAAATTATTGATTTCTCTACTCACATCCTTTAACAGAGATTTTGCTCAATGGAACTTAATCCTTTCTTTAGTCAAAACCACTCTAGGTCAGAAAAATAAATAATATGTAACAGTAGGGCAGGAGATTGTGAATCTAAACAGTAGTTTTCAGCTTCATTTACTTACATTAGGGATATTTTGTTTAAATCCTCACAGTTATGATTGATAAACATTTCTTATATTTCAAGTCCATAGTGTAATGATTTGATTTATGAATAAGTTGTGCCATACTTTTTGCAATCTAACTAATTAACATTAATTGCATTTCTTTGATATTTATAGATTACATAAAATAAGTGTCTATATTTGTTGCCTCTGTAGATGGCAATGTGTTCGTAGCTATCTGTATATCTTTCTAGATTATGATTCCTCCTGCCTGCACACATATATTTCTGTTTGTTGCTATTTTTATTTCTACTTTATGCTGATAGATGAGTTTTATCAACTGACTTCTGTCTTTCATTGCCTAGTCATCCCATTGCATGAAAACTTCTAGTTCTGTAAAAATAACTTGCATCAGCCAACTCTCTGGGAAGCAATTTCACTGAGCTTCTCAATGATATTGATGTTTACTGTTGGTACATAGCATTACTGTAGTATTTTAAAGTTCAATTAACTGTTTGTGTGAAGTTAGGAAAGCTTGTGGTTCCCTTGGCCATCCTGTATATATTGCCTATAGCATATTTACCTCTCAGACTTTTAGAACCTTTTTTCAACATTTTCTATTACTTCATTTACTATTATGATCAGTATTTGTTCCAAAAGTTTACAGCATCATTTTGAAAAATTAGAAATGCTGACTTTCAAATCTAGGTAAAAAATTTCATGGTCTCAGAGTCAATAACTGAAACGAAGAAATTACTAAAAGTAGAAGGATAATGAAAGGTGACTATTTTTTGTAACATACCTAAGTTATTTGTTTCTTCTTCATCAGTATCTAGTAGCATCTTTTTAAAAGGTAGGAAGAACTACATCTGAAAGTCTATATTTCCAGAGATTAAAAGTGGTGTGATTATAATTTAATTACAACATTACTCCTTTCTATTTAGTCTGACCAAACCTTCCCATATACCTTTTATTGTGATCCCTCAAATTCATGACTCTTTTTTCATTAATTGCTATTATATATCTAATTTTCTGCTATATTTATGATTGACAATCAAGCCTCTCTTCAATCCCTAAAGGAGATCAGGAGCCATTAACCGAGGTTAAACAAACCCTTGGACTCTCACATTTTGCCTTGAATTGATGATAATGTTTTCTTGTACATACCATTTCTTTCTTCAATGAATTCTTATAGCAGGGTACCAGATGCCTTAGTTAAGTTTCCTAGACAACATCACTCATGTCTCTCAGGAGCTGATACAGGAGCCAATATCACATTTTTAGCACTAGTTTAAAATTTTCTGAGTATTCCAATTCCAGCACATATTAACAGAATGAACTCCTACAACATGTCTGGTTACTTACATATCTTCAAAGTTTCATTTTACATTCTATTTTTAAGACAGTTTTGGTGCCAACAATATTATATTGAAGACCTTAGTAACAGGCTCAGCTTGAGGTCTCTCTATAAGTCATGTGATATCTTTTGTTGGTGTACACAGGTGTATTTAAGTGAATTGGGCCAGAAGAAGCTGACAGAAGTGAAATCATTATAAAGTAGTGAATTATTAAAGTGATAATCCTATAATGCACCATGCAATGAAATCATCTGAAGCAGAGAAAAGCCTGATGTGCCTGCTTCAGTCCAAGTTTTAATCAACAATCTCTTAAGTGATCATAAGACCCAAACTAACGAAGTTTTATATTTGAGAAAAATTCATATTAAAATATATGATAGAAATTATAAGAGCTTTCTGAGTTCCTTGTCCTTAAATAGTTGAACTGATTGAATAAAAATAATTATTCACTGCCTCAGGAATTTGAAAAAGCAAAGTTAAATTTTCTAACAAAATTATAATGGAAAGAATTAACCTTAGAAGAAAACATTTATAAGATTGTAAATGGATTGAGGAAACTAATAGATGACTTCACAGTATTTTTTAAATAATTTTTTCTCTTTATTAAAGAAATCACAAAGCAGAACCACCAATAAACGAAGCAAAGTGAGGGGTCTAATACACCCATTCAAACCAATTAAATATGTCCTTTTATAAATTTTTCAAACATATATCATCTCTATAGTACAGTTATTCAATTGAGAGGATGCATATTTAGCAGCATGCTATAGTGTGTCTAGACACATGGATGAAGGTTTGCTGATCAAAGCCCAATAAAATTGAATTTTTCTGAATTCTTGGTAGGAAAATGTATACCCTAAAATATTTATATAATTACACCCAAAACAGAAAACTCATATTCATATATGCAACCTAACTCATTTCACCTCAGTGTACCTGACATTTCCAACAGTTCTAACAAGTAGGCCAGCCAATAAGCATCACCTCATACTGAAGATTCTTCTCAGGTATCATCATATGAGAGCTTTTATTATTCCCCATTCAGGAGGCAACTGTGGAGCTTGTGTTGTTTGAAGAGTTTCATTTGGTCAGCCACCTCCATTTCACAATGCCAGCGCTCTACCACATGAGAGTTCTGTCATTTATCAATATGCCTACCTGAACAATTTACCAGTTGCATTGTAGGTGATTTCCTTATTAATCTTTGATATTATCTTACTTTATGTTTCTTTCTATTACTCTCTTACATAATGAATTATAATTAGTATGTGCTCAGTAGAATTTTCAGTATGTGTGTAGTGAAAGGGGAATGAGAGAACACACGATTACAATTACTAAAGCTTGCTTGATGTGTACCTTAGTGACTTTCTTAGTCCCTGTGTTGTTTCCTTCAAGAGGCTTAGACAGCAAACAAGAAATTTTCCTTAGAATATAATTATTAATCATAGTTACTGTCTTGTGTCCACATTGAATCCATTTTCACTTCTATTTCTTAACTTTTTATTTCTATTATAAATTGCTAATAAGAAGTTCAGTGGTATTCAAGTACCTCCTTCAATGCTGTTACAGTTTGTTTCAACTATAATATGCTTTTGCAAAGTTTGGGTCTTGGAGGGGTCCATTTTGTGGTTAGGGTGAAAACCAGTGCCAGGAGAACTGATAGGAACCCACAAGCATGACCCCTAGCAATAGTGGAGAGAGTGCCTGAGCTGACCATTTCCTGAAATAAGATTGTTGACTACCGTAACAGTCATCAGAGAGCCTCCATCAATAACAGATGGAAACAATTGCAGAGATCCACAGCCAAGCACTAGGCTAAGCTCCGGAAATTCCGTTGAAGAGAGGAAGAAAGGTCGCATGAACCAGGGGGATGGATGACATCACAAGGGAAAACACAGAAACCACTAACCTAGGATTATGGGAATACACAGCCACTGGACCGACAGCTAGGAAGGCTGCATGGAAACAGCCTAGGCCCTCAACATATGTGTGACAATTGTGTAGCTTGGTCTATTTGTGGAACTCCAAGCACTGGGATCATGTCCTGTTACTATTGCCTGAGTTGGCTTTTGGAAACCTATCCCTCATATCGGGTTGCCTCTCGCAGCCTTAATACAATGGAAGGAGCTTATTTAGTCCTCCCTCAACTGGATATGCTGTTGTTTGACTCCTAAGGGATATCTGTCCCTTTCTTAACAGAAACAGAGAGAAGTGATTGTTAGGAGGACAGGAGGAAGCAGGTGAAGGGAACAGGAGGAGAACAGGAAGAGTAAACTGAAGTTTTGATGCAAAATAAATGAAAATAAATTAATAAAAAAGAAAATCAATCTACTGGCAATTATGGAGGCTATAATAAAAGTCAGAATAAAATGGGAAGAAAATAAAAGGCAGAGTACTGAGTGATTAAGGGAGCCACATTTGTCATTTATGTAACAACAAACAGTTTGAGTATATAATTGAAACTTTTGATTGTCAAAACTGGTGTATGATACTGTACATATGACCAACCACTGTCATTTATATGTGAAAAAAATGAATTGGCAAAATTTTTGTAGGCTTTCTTTGTCAATAAAAGATTGAATGATAATCTAAAGACTCTTCCTTTATTAAAGAGGTCTATATTTATAATGCTGTGGTTATACAAATACATTCACTACAGTAAATATACATGAATGTATGCTGATATGTACACTTAGATACAAACTAAATATTTAAAATTATCCAATGATATTTACTTTTAATTTTATTTTTCTTTGAGATTATAATTTAATTATAAAATAATAATGTGTCTCCTTTCACTTTCCCTCCTCCAAAACCTCCTATATATCCCTCTCTGGCAGCCTTTAATTCATGAACACATTTTTCTTAATTGTCATGTCATTGCATGCATTCAAGTACTTATACATAAATATACATTCTAATTATAAATTGTTGAGTCCATATAATATAAACTGTATGCATGTTTTTAATGTAATAGACAGTCAAGTTTTCTAGCAGTATCTAGAATATTAAATGCTTATTTATCTTTCTTCAAAGCCTATTCTCTTGAACTACACCAATTCTTTGACCTGAATTTTAATGTACAATAATTGTGATAATAACATCTAGATAGAAAATGCATTTGATTTTTTTTTGAAATTTTACTTTTAATATTTAATTATGTTTTGAGACTAAAATATATTTAATTATATAATTTCCTTATTCTTTTTATTCCTTTTAATTTCTACCATATGCTGTTTCTTGAACTTTTTATAACATATCTCAATTTTTAGTTGTTACACACATGTACATGCATACACATATACAAACATGTATGCATACACATATTTCCCCACATTCCCAATCATGCACTGCACAAACACATGCCATATTCCCACATCCAAAAATATAACTCATAAAGAATCACTCTCAAATAAACAAAGACAACTATGAAATTCTAAGTGAGATATAACTGAAAAAGTAAAGCAAACCAACTGTTTATCCAGTAATATATTATAAACCCTGAAAACTAACATATAAGCAACATTATACAGACTAGAACAACCACTTTCAAGGATATTAAATTTTATTTCCATCACTATTGAAACTAATAGAAAATGCTTAATTTAGGATTATTATGTAGTAGAAATTGAAAAATGCTTAAATTCCATGATTTGAAGAAAATATTAAAATTTCACCATAAAATATTTACCTGAATGTTTTCTTTTGTGCTTACTATTTGTTTATTAAGCACATATAAATCATTTTGTCCTATGTCAATCAAGGATGTTAGCTCTAGTTCTGAACATTTACTATGTGTAGTAACTGCCAGTTATTAACACTAAGATAAGGTTTTGTTTCTCTTCATTAAATCTATTTATTAAGATAAGTGTACAAACATATGTGTAAATGTGTGAACACAGGAATGCCCATGCCGTGGAACAAATGTGGAAATCTGAGGAGAGCTTATAATGAGTTATTTTTTCTTTCTCCTGTTTGTACCTAAATTAAGTGTCTTTATACTTTATATGCTGAATCATCTCATTGGCCCAATAAGCCAGTATTTTCTTATGTTGATTTTTTTTGGGGGGAATAGCCTATATGGAGGATAAAACCTGATATATTAATTGTTCAACGTGTCCAAAAACCTAACTTTTTGACTGTTAACATATTTGTACTATATGACTAGGAACTCAACAATTTTAGCTGTTAAGTAAAAGGGGAAAAAAAAAAGCAAAGAACCTGCAAGGACTGCCAGAGAATTAAATAGGCCATTTTCACTGTTCTTCCCATACTCCAATTCCTATTCTGCAGTCTTATATCCAGTATTTTTCTTCTCTATCTCCACTCCAGGAAACAAACTCTAAGCAGACTTCCTCTAATAGCCCTCCTTTCTTACTTCATTCCCTTCTCACCTGCCCAGGACATTCACTCCCTGTGATTCTGTTGGCCACATTGGCAATAGAATTTGATCTTCGTGGCAGATGAAGCTTTTCTCCATCCTGTAGACCCTCCCAACACTCTTACTTTCCTACCTCTGACCATTCCTGCATGTCAGACCCAAATACATAAAAAACAAGTTGTACCAAGGGTCCTAAGTGATCACACACAGAGATGAACAAGCACTACCTAGCAGCAACTCAGATATCACATGTTCCTAAGATCCAGAGAAGACAATGGAGATCAGGAAACTAAAAACCTACTGAAGAAAGACAAGATCATATCACAGTACTTAAAATTAGTGGTGTCCATATGCCTTGACATCAGCGTAAACACTCTATCAGTAGCAACCTTGACAGTATATCTCCACTAGAGCCCAGTAACTCTACTAAATTAAGTCGAAAGAAATTCAATATAACCAAAGCACAAGACAAGGACCTCAAAATAGCTGTCATATATATTATCAAGGACAGTAAGAGGACAGAAAATCAGAACTGTGAAATGAAATAATGAAAATGGTTCAAGACATGAAAGTAGAAACAGACTCAATAAAGAAACCTAAAAAAATAAAAGAAGCGGGAATGAAAACTTTAGGAATTTAAACAGGAAACTCAGAGATAAGCCTTACTAACAAAAAGCAAGAGATGGAAGAGAGAATCTCAGGCCTTGAAGAAAAGAAAGATTAAATGAGTACCTTTGTCTAAGGAAATGTCAAATTAAACAAACAAGTAAAAAAAATCAAAAACAAAGCATAAGAAAAAAAGATTCACAAAATCTGCAAAACTATAAAAAAACAGATCTACTAAAAATACTGATAGAGAAATAAGAAAACCATGTTAAAGGTGCAGAAAATATTTTGTTATTTTATTAATTTTATTATTATTATTATTATTA
>LOEQ01006292.1:0-11663 GCA_001685075.1 Bramus lutescens | reverse complement strand
GAATATGGTATGTACTCACTCATAAGCAGATTCTAGCCATAAACAAAGGACATTAGGCCTATAATTCGTGATCCTAGGAAGCTAAATAAGAAAGTGAACCCAAAGAAAAACATATATTTATCGTCCTGGATATTGGAAATGCACAAGATCGTCACGCGAAAGTTGGAAGTAGGGGTTGCTTGGGGGGAAGGGGAGATGGGTAGAGAGAAAGGAGAATGGGAGGATTGGGGGAGCTTGGGGGAATGGGATAATTGAGATGGAGGAAGGGTGGATATGGGAGCAGGTAAGAAGTTACCCTAACCTAGGGTTGGCTAGAATCTTGGCCCTAGAAGGTTTCCTAGGTGTCCAAGGGGATTTCCCCAAGTAGTTCTGTGGGCAGCAGAGGATAGGGTGCCTGAACTGGCCTTATCCCATAGCCACAGTGATGAATATCTTGCATATAACCATAGAACCTTCATCTGGCTGATGGATAGAGATAGAGACAGAGACCCACATTGGAACACTGGACTGAGCTCCCAAGGTCGAAATGAGGAGCAGAAGGAGGGAGAACATGAGCAAGGAAGTCAGGACCCACTGAGACAAGGGGACTGATCTAATGGGATCACACCAAGGCCAGATGGCCCAGGACTGATGGAGAATGTGATCAAACTGGACTCTCTGAATGTGGATGTCATTGAGGGCTGACTGAGAAGCCAAGGTCAATGGCACTGGGTTGTGATTCTACTGCATGGACTGGCCTTGTTTGAGCCTAGTCTGTTTGGATGCTCACTTTCCTGAACCTGGATGGAGTGCCGAGGACCTTGGACTTCCCACAGGGCTGGAAACCCTTACTGCTCTTAGGACTACAGAGGGAGGGAGGGAGGGAGTGGGGGGAGTGGGAGGGAAATGGGAGGAGTGGAGGAGGTGGCAATTTTTAATAAACAAATAAACAAGTAATATGTAAGAGGGTCATGATAAAACTGAAAAGACTGAGCCCTTCATTCTCAGGATTCCTGTCTGCCTGTAGAGGATAAACTTCATTTACATTAAAGAATATGATTCTCCATGTCTCAGTGGTATTGACTTCTCTACTGACATCTGACAATGATTTTGCTTATTTGTTTGGTAACATTTTAATTTAATACTACAAAATAAATATATTTTAAAAATTGATCAGCAAAATAGCAATATTTTGAGTCAACATATGATCTAGCAGCAACTTGATAAGCTTTATCAGAATTTGAGGGATCCCCAAAATCATAAGCCAATAGGTAACCAATTTGTTTTATTTTATATAGTGCTAAGGATGGTACGTAGAGTCTTGTACATGGTAATCACAGCATACAGGAAATCCCATATCACTCAGTTGCTCATATTTGTGCAACAGGCACTTTATTGACCAAGACACCCCTCAGATCCAATAATTGCTTTGCTTTCAAAGTCATTAAATTAATTCATAGATAATATATTTTTATATTTTAACATGGATCATTATACAAATTTATAGAATTTGCATTAGTTAGACTAGTGAACTTTTTATTGAGAGAAGTTAGCTAAAAATGAAATATTTCTATATATCTGACAAAATATCCATATCTTGAAGTCCACTACTTTGTAGGGAAAGGTAACAAAATCAGTACAACATGAGAATATATTCATAAATTGTATATGATTTTTAACATAACACAAGGTTACAGTATATAATTTGACCTTGTCAAATTTTTGAGTCTGAAAACATATTCCAAAAGTTAATATGCATCATCTAAAAAAAATCAATCTTTGGTGTAAATATCCATTTTCAATATTACTTAAAAATCTCTTGCAAAAGAAAACAAAATTAGTTGTAAATTACCTTAATTATTACAATTGTTATATAAAATATTTAGTATGCTGCTTAATATTCCATGCTCATTGAAATATTACAGTAACCAGCCCAGATGCGTAACAATTTGTGAAACATTTCCTTGGGCACATACTAATTAAATAAATACCCAATTTGGTGTATAATCATAATCATTAAAATAAAGTTGCTTCTTTATCTTGCATAATTCAATCTTTATCTGTATATACCAAAATGAACTAACTCATTGACTTCTCTCAGAAAATGGAATTTGGTCAGCTAAGGAAAATGTTAAAGACAATGTTGAGATTGTAGTCATACAGTTTAGAAATTATAACAATGCTAAAATCTTTTGCATTATGAAGAGAAACCTTGAATCAATGTACCAGTTTGTGGCTATTAAGATTATCAGTTCTTCCATGTTCATCATCTTAGTCCCGCCCTTCACAGTCTAACACTCCATAGTCCAAGATTTCTCTGTGGCTGATCACCTCAATCACTTACAGGCTGAGATCTATGCCCTAGACAGGTTTATGAGATGAACATGCACATCACAGAAGTAATCAAACATAACTGGACTGTAAATGATTGGCTTGGTTATTAGGTCATCCTAGCATCCAGAGTGAATGATCCAATCAGCAATCAAGGTTCAGTGCTCTACTACCCAAGCAATTGAGCAAAGGAAATCAAGTGTCAGTGCTCAATTCCATATGCTTTATAGATACCCACTGTGTTTCTAATCGTACAGAGTGATATTGCTTGCCCTTCTCATTCTAGTTTTGTTTCCAGTTGACTCTGCTCTTTGGCCCTACCTGTTTTATTAAACTTTAATAATTCTGCTAAATATAGGAGTGTATTTTATTAAGAGTGACATTATGTGTTTTAGTTGTATAAACGTTCTTTATGTTAAATCATTTTTAATATGTAAAATAATAAAAATGACACTTGGAATCTAGTTATAATTTACCCACCTATATGGGATTCCTAATAATGGTAATATCTGAATAAATATGCTGTTTGAGCAGGAAAGTACAAGATTGTGGTGATGTGCACTGGGGATCTGAAGCAACATGAACTAGTATTTCATTTCCACTAGCAAACATGCTGACAAACTGAAGTGATAAAATGTTACATCTTCACACCAGGGATTACTAGTGTGATTTATCCTGGGAAGGCACTGTTCCTTGAAAGTTTCAACATTAGGAAGTGGAAATGCATCTTCTGTTCAAACCATCTTCAGTCTGAACAATATCTTATTTTATAGCTTTCTATATTCAGGATATAATGGGAAAATGAAGGGCAAAGAAAAATGTATATAAACACACATATGCATACATATATACATATATCTTTATATGACTTTAATATGATAATATGGTATCATATATCTCAGGGACCATTAGAAGTTGGTAGCAACTAGTGTTCAAATGTCAACCCACCAGAGGCATTGTTATCCTGAAACAGGATTAATCCTGTCCAGACAAAGTCTGAAGGTCCATAGATTCTGAATGCTTTGTGCCTCCCAGATATCTACAGTAAGTGTGAAGTCTCATGTGATTTACATGTAATCTTATGATTGCATCTCAAACTTATGGGCACATATTCTGTGAGTAGTCATGAGGATGACTTTTCATTTACTTATATAGTTTTTATACAGAATAAATACTGGGACTTGCTTCATAACTGAATTGATTTGTCCCACAAGGATTGTGAACTTTTAAAAGCCTGCCTTGTTCTTCTGCTTATTGGATGGTTTCACCTACTTTGTGAGGCCTTCAGTAAGAAAATTTAGTCACATAGTCTAAAACCTTGGTTCCAAATACCATAATTCCATTCTGTTCCTGAGATACTTTAGAATCACCTCCCTTCAACTATATTCCACTTGGCAGGTCATGCAATCAGAAAAGGAGTCTTTCATATAGATCATATTTGGGAACTTCAAAGATAAAGGAACATCCAAGCTCAGAAAATTTCATTTGTTTTGTGTGTGTGTGTAAACTGGAAACTTAACATAACATCGGAGAACAGCAGAGAAAGAATAAAGAAAATGATGCAGAAAAGTATGTAGTGGAGAATTCATTTCATCCCCCACATCTTTCTTAGTTATACTGTTGCTGTGAGCCGTCTATCTGAACCCTAAGGGGACTCTGAGACTGGTACTCATAGTCCCTTGATGCATCTATATATACTACAATATATTTACATGTAGAAATGTACAATGCATATATTTATATTATATGTTATAATTTCAATAGAATACATGAAATGTCTTAACATTCCTTATAGTATCCTTAGTGGTATTTAGATATCATTGACTAAGTTAATTAATTAACTTTTTAAAATTCTTTCATGAACTGTATTACTGTATATTTAAAAAAATTAACTACTTTTTATTAAAGTATAGAAACCTGTCAAGTGGTTGCTGCTACTTTATCATTAATCAGTGCTACAAATAATGAATGGTGTTATAAAAGTTTTAAAGCATAATAAAGGAGTTAATTGTATATGCATGATATTGCCAATGCATGTGTTTAATGGTTTATCAGAGGTTTAATTCCTTATATTTATAAACCTTATTATTGGTCTAACCAATAGGAAACCAATAGGAATTCATTCTCTGTTGTTTCCCTTAAGTGCTTCAACAATGTTTAAAGTCATAAGTGTAGGGAAAGAAAGTTTGAAAACTAAAGTCTCATTTCAACTTTAATTATTATCTACAAAAACGTTCTTAGAATGTCTATTAAAAAGAATGGCTTGATTTGTCCTAAAGAAATCAAGGTATACTAAAGACAATTTAACCAAACACTGTATTTTTTTCAGAGAAACTATTTATTTGATTAAACATTTGCTTCTTAAATCAAGTGACCCTCAACTGTGCTCATTATATCATCCAGGCAAAGGCATAATTTTGACCCCTATTATATTATTATTTCCTTTTTCACTTTATTTTTTTGCTTATTGTCATGTGTGACTCTCTTTTTGTTTGTGCTTGATATCACATAATATTTGGTGCAATACCAAATGTTCAAACTTCAATCAACAAAGTCTTTGATTCTTACATATTGACAAAGAAAACATGGTGTGCTTCAAATCTGACTATAAAGTATTAAATAAGATAATTGAAATAAAACAAACATTTCAATGTTTACATTGTACAAAAAATTAATAAAGAAATATCTGAATGGAAAGGTACAATATTAACTAAATAGTATATAGAGAACTCTTTATCATATTGTTGTAAATAAATGTATTTTACAGAAAATACATAGGTGATACTGTTAACCATGCAATCACAAAGCTAATAAAACGAATTAAATGTTTGTTTTGCAAATAAAATAAATAGAAAGTGAGTGGGAAGTGGTATACTTTCTACACTATTGCTTATGTTAGAAGTTAATGGAAGTCATTTAAAGAAAAATGGTATTAAAGTATAGCATAAAATTATATTCATGAAGTTGAGTGCTCTTAGAGCAAATAGTAAAAACTTAACTACTGATCAAAATAGATGTAAACACAGAAATTTATGTGACTTTTAAAAACGACTTCAATTGATCTTCCTTGGCAAGCACCCATATAAGTTTATTTCTTACCCATCATCAAAGAAGTTCCTCTTGGTAACAGATGGAGGTCATAATAGAAAACCACAACAGGTCCAGATTCAGAGAACAGTTGCGGTTTTCTGTGATGATCTCAGTCTTCCGCAGGAAGGAGCTTCTTTGATGAGGCATGAGAGCTCCGTTTATCCATGGGAAGGATAAATATTTAGAGTGCTGCCGGGACACTGACATTTTAAAGTGACAGTAGTAGGCTTTACTCTCCATGACCTCACTAGTCCCAGACAGTTTGCCTAGGTTTCCACCATTCACAACTTCCCTCCTGCTGAGCAGACCTTATGTCTCTTGGCTAGTATCAATTTAAGATTTCCTCCATTGCAGCCCCTGGGATACCCTATAATTCTGATCACTGTTTTGATTCATAGGTGTCACAACAAGATGGGTCTATTGATCTCCAGTTCTTATTTAGCCAACCAGCTTGAATAACACCTTTTGGATCCATGAAAGCTAGTCTTCAGGAAGGAAGTCTTCTCGTCTGATCTATGTTGAATCTTCCAATCGTGTGTCCAGAGTACATGGTGCCTTGAGCATTAGTGACTTACATAAATTCCTGGAAACAACAGATTATTGGGGAGGCTGCCCAGCCCCAGTGGATACATAGACAGCATAACCCCTTAATCTAAGGCTTGGGGAAATTAGCAAAAGAGGGAGTGGTGAAAATATTGCAAAAGCAATAGGAGTCTGATGTCAGATCTTGTTTCCTAATGATGACTATCAGGCTTGACCAATAATATCATATAATAATACTTGCCTGAAAAATAGTCCCTACAAATCACATAAATGGACATGCTAATATAGAAAGGAAAAAAAATCACTGGGGGCATGACCTCTGGACAAAACACTATACTTTAGCAGAACTGAAGAAGTAAGAGTTAGTCTAATTCAGTGATAAACACTTTAGTTGGTTATTCAATACCAAGTGTACACCCCTGAAGTCATATACACACAAACTACACTAAGTGGTAGTATTTGAAAATTTATGCATATACATAACAAAGAAAAAGAGATCATGAGAGTTATCTGGACGGGAACATGGAAGGATTTGGTAAAAAAGGGAAAAGAGACAAATACTATTATCATATTTTACCTTAAAACATTAAACATTTTTTTAAAAAACACATGGCATACTGTGGAAGAGTGGCTAGGGAGGGATGCCTTCCCCTATTCCTTATCCTTCTCCTCCTGCATTGGATGGGAGAAATGGCCCTGATATTATGAGTGGGAGAGCTGATCCTGCCCCTCAACCAGTTGCAACATTCAGGACAGCAGTCCCTAAATTACACTGGGCAACACAGCAGAGCTGATTCGCTTGGCAGGGGTACAGGTGAGACAGCCCTGTGGCCTGCTCCAACAGATGAACTAAACAGAACAATGCTGGAGAGCTCAGATTGGTGGTGACTATAACAGAAAGCTGGCAGGTTTATCAACCCACATACCACCCAGGCCCAAAACAATTTCTATGATTTGGCCCATCCCAACATCCACTTAATCTACAAACTGCTGGAGCATGTGAAGGTAATGGATCCAAAGCTGAAGAATCTCCATGACACAAGTCAAAAAGGCAAAACCAGGATATTCAAGAGTAGTCCCAAGTTATGCCCAAGACAAAGGGACCTTAAGTAGACCAACTACTCAATATAATGAACCCTTATTGGTAACAATGAATAGAATAAAGTGTATAGTGTGTGACTCATTGTATCAAACTACATCTTTCTAGTTGAGGTTTTTTGTTTGTCTGTCTATTTTATTTTATTTACAAGGGGGAGGTTGCAAGGGAAGAGGATAAATATGAAGGGGAAGAAGAATGAGATGTGAAATCCATGAGGAACCAATAACAAAGATTTTTAAAAATAAGATATTATAAAAATATCTAAAAGAAAATAAATGATATGAATTCTTCTATTACATGAAAATATTTTATATTGTTATTCAAAAATGTTAATCTTGTTCTGTAAGATCTACAATAATTATTTATTCTGGATGAAATAGTGAAGTAGAAGCTACCTCCGAGAGTAGACATGAACAAATTTTTATTTATTCCCAAAAGGGAATGAAACGAAAGATTGACCAAAGCAAACCAACATGGATAATTACTGGTTTTATTGATTATATATATATATACATACATACATATATACATATATATATACATATATACATACATACACACACACACACACACACACATATATATATATGAATGTGGGTGATGGGCTATGACATCTATGAACCACAATAAAAACTGTAAGGACATGAAAAATTTTAAAAACTTTGCAAGATCAAGAGCTTTTTAGGACACTGGGTTTGAGTAAAAGCCACACGATGTTCCAAGGTGTTGCCAATTGTCAACACCTAGCTTTGTGGTCTAGACATAAGCAGAATTAACTGCTTGTGGGTGGGCAGGGGCATGGATAGAAGCAGAAGTAGAGATTAAAAGAGATGGGATTTTGCAGAAGTAGTTCACACCCTTCTTTTAGCAAGACCAACTACCTTGATCAGAATTAACCCAGCTTGCAGTTTTTGCCTATACACAATGAGGAAAAGGAGCTATCCAAATGAGGAACTGGAGCTCTCCCTATTGCACTGTGTCTTATGGAGTTGTTGAGCTCCCAAACAGGCTGGAGAATAAATCTCGCTTTTGCATTCAGGACTTTGACTGGATTGCAGTGGTCTCTCTGGGGGTCTCAACGTGGGCACAACAAAACCAGCACGGAAGGATAACCTTATGCCTGAAGTAGCGGCACAGATAGCTTGACGGTAACCAACAGGTTTCTAATTGGACTTAAAACCCATCCAACAAGAGAGAAATTATGCCTGATATTTAAAACATACCCAAGCACCCATGGCTGGTGAAATCATGGTTTACAGAGGATAAAATACAACCATCACTTTATTATGCCAGGTTAGTCCCTAACTACACCTTAACATTTGTCCTAATATACACAAATAGTCCTCACCTAACATCAAGGCAATTAAGGAAATTTCTCTTTGCAACAGAAAACCACAACGAATCAAAATGTAGAGTTGTGGAGCAAGACTCCAAATGATTCATCTCAATGCAGCTCCTGCACCCAAGGCTCAGGACTAATTGTGGAAGAGGACACTCAAATATTCTACATTTTTCACAATATCAGCAATCATTTTCTTAAATAATCTAATGTGAATAAATGTCTGCTGCTCATTTATACATATTGTTTGTAAGTGGCAGGATGCAATTAAGTATACTAAATCATCTGAATTCTGTCACAGTGCTGAATGAATAAAGCATAATTCTTACTGACATTAATCTTCTCATTAAACTGAAGATTTCCCTAAGTATAATTTCATTTACTAGGTATATTTTAACTTTATATTTTAACTCCATTGTAATATTTACTGTTATTGTCATACTCCTTGCTATTCTTCTTGTTAGTCACTTTGAATTAAATTATATATTTTTGCACATTCGAATCTTGATTATACACAAATTAACTTTTTAAACGACTTATTTATTTTGGTTGCAGTTTTCTGTCTGCATGTATGCCTGTAGGCCAGAGGAAGGGCACCAGATTTCATTACAGATGGTTGTGAGAGAACATTGAATTGAACTCAGGACCTCTGGAAGAACAATCTTTAAGACCTTTATTCATGTAGAATGAATTGAGAAATATAACATATAAGTATAAAATACCCTTTGAGGTTATCAGATGGGTGGTTCCAGAGACACGTATATTGAGGGCTCTGACCTAGTGTTTAATTGGATGATTTACTGACATTTGGAACAGAGAGTAAGAAAATGGTATAACTTTAAATTTGTGGAAAATATTCACAATGGGTTGTTTCATGAAAAGCTAAATGTTCGTGTACCTGATTCTGTAGTAGCTCTAAAGTGCACCCTGTATGTTGTGTTGTAGATTATTCTACAACATCCTTCTTCATATGCTGTCCTGAATTTCTGAAACCTTGGCAAAAATAATTCCTCCCTCCCTTTATTTTGTTTGGCATCTTGTCAAAAACAAAGCACCACAAAACCTAATATAGTCTATGGCATACTTATAAACACATAATACAGTACGGTTCTCGGAGTTCTATTATTGCTTTCTAGGTAAACTCTGTACAACAGAGAGGTAGCAAACAACTTACTATTTGTTACTCTTAGTATGATTAAGCATCTCAAAATCCAATGTGTGATTATGACTGCATACTAGTGTCTCTATTTTATAAATAAATGACTAAAGAGAATTAATAAAGTCCTTACATTGACTTGATTCAGTGCATATGGCAAAGCACATTAACAAAAATGGTTTATAAAGAATAGAAGGCTACTAACATAGTATTAGAGGCTAGCATATCAATTAGGGCTGATAACGTCATGTATTCTAATGAAGGTCTGTCTGTTTGCTGCCTTATATATTGGTAAATGATACCATATAGGAAGAGATAGCAAAGTTTCATTATTTTAAATTTTATTTTTCACAATTAATATACAGGCTTATAATATATTCTAAATATGAAACTAAGAATTGCTGGAAAGAAGTTCTAAATGCTGATTGAATAACTAAAATTTCAAGGATGTGGAGGAGTGGAAAGGCAATTCAAGAGGCTAATTTCAAGTTATTTACACTATATTTAGTCTTTGAAATATTGAGTCTTGGACACCCACTTCTGTGTAGGACTTTACATCCTATGAGTAAAGAATAAATCTGCATTTAACATCCAGATAAACACTTAAAAACATTTGGAATGTATGAAATTAGCTCTCCACTAATGAAAGGTCTAAGTGTGTTGTCAGCACATAATGCCTATAATAGACTTCACCACATCTTCCTATGACCTGTGCTCCTAAAACACCATACAATGAATCTGAAAACAGCCTTGACTTATAAAATTCTTCTTTCACTATAAAAAGTTCATAAGCAGCCATTACATTAGAATTTGATATTTGAAGAGAACTCAGAATATGTTCCTGGACCTTGATCACTCATATTTTGCTCCAGAGAAAATCATATTTATTTATTTCTTTGAAGAGAAACTTCTTTTTTGTTTATTTGTTTGGTTTGTCAGCAAATATATTCAAGACTTAATCCCACCTCCAACTTCCTTTCCCCCTACTCCTTGCAGTTCTCTTTCAGCATCAAGCTCTAATCTTATTATTACTTTTTATTATTAGTAGTAATAGCAGCAACAATAGTTGTTGTTGTAGTATTTTTATTAGCATTTGTATCTTATAAGCTATTAATTAGTGCTCCCAATGTGTCCATGATTATGAGGTATTTATTGAGGTACTAATGATGTCCCAGGGTCACATCCCTAAATAAAAGTGATTCTCTCCTATTAGCCATTAAGTGCACATAACCTCTCTCCTACCAGTGATGTCTTGGTAGCCTGTAAAATATCAGTGTTTCAATTTAAACTGACTCAGTTTTCTACAAGCTCTGTTATAGTAAGTACTACTCTCTGAGTTCATGTGAGTAACAGTGCCATGTCAGAAAGACAGCAGGAACTGTTAGAACTTCAACCTTCCTATACAGTTAGCAAATGGTGCATCTCTCAAGACTGCATGGCCATTTAGTACTGAGTGAGTCTGTGTTCTCCCTAATGCGTACTCTTTCCATCCATGCTTCATTTGACAATTAGCAATTTTTGTTCTTACTTTCAAAGCATTTACATGTTTATTTTATTTATTTTAATGTTATCCACGCTTATAGAACCTATATTTTCAAGATGACTGATAGTGTCTGTTTTATTCTGGAGCTGCTTCACCTTATAATTCTGGGAAAATGAACAACTATGGTGTCTCTAAAATGGGATCTTATACAACCATCCTCTACTACCAAGAAGTAGTGCATAACTCTGTTCTTTTGTGTCTATAATTCAATCTTAAGTTTCATGTGGCTGTAGTTGTCCCATTTTGGTGCCATTATGTAAACAGAGATTCCACATGGGTTCCTGGCCACCCAGATCTGAATAATCACACAAATCTATCTTAATTGCAACAATATTTCAATATTTGGATGATAGTGCAGGCATATTTCTAACTAGCACTTATACCTCAAATTAACCCATTTCTATTAATATATGCATAAACATGAGGCTATGACCTATGGTATATTTCAGGCATCTTTCTCCTTCAGCAGCTACATTGTGTCTCCCTGACTCTGCCTATTCTCTCTGTATATTTCTATTTTAATTTCAGGCCTGTGTAGTGATGAGGGGAGCGGGCCCTGCTTTTCGTCCAGCCCAGCTCCCGC
>LOEQ01006291.1:23553-35701 GCA_001685075.1 Bramus lutescens | reverse complement strand
CATGTTGATATCCAGTTATGCCAGCACCACTTGTTAAATACGCTTTCTTTTTTCCATTTGATATTTTTTGCTTCCTTGTCAAAAATCAGGTGTTTGAAGATGTGTGGATTGATATCCGGGTCTTCTATTTGGTTCCATTGTTCCTCCTGTCTGTTCTTATGCCAATAACAGGCTGTTTTCAGTACATATTGCAAAGTTCTGCTTCCCGCTCAAAATGTAGTCTAGTTCCCTTAAAGTAAAATTGTATGCTTTGATGAGAGCTTAGCTGAAAACTGTAAGTGGAGATTGCTTGTTTGTTTCCCTGCCACCCAGACCTGAATAATCACACAGAAACTGTTAATTACAACACTGTTTGGCCAATAGTTTAGGCATATTTCTAGGTAGCTCTTATATCTTAAATTAACCTGTTTCTATTAATATGTTTATCACTGTGATACTGTGGCCTACCAGTAAGGTTCCAGCAGAGTCTGTCTCCTTTGTCTGCTGCATGGTGTCTCCTGACTCCGCCTACTCTTTCTCTACATCTCTGTTCAGATTTCCCGCCTGGCTTTACTCTGGTAAGCCCCTGGCCAAAAGAGCTTTTATTCATTGACCAATAAAAGCAACACATATACAGAAGGACATTCCACATCACAAAACTCTTTCCTAAGTGCTGTTTTCTAGCAGGATCCTTGGTTCAGCTTTTTCCATTCAAATGAATGTGTGTTTTCACAGTTTGGATTTTTCTGTGGATGGGGCCTTGCCCTTAACTTTCCCCTTATCCCGATGCAAGTATCATATTTTGTAGCCTGTAACTAAATGTATGGTCCTTTCCCCCACTAAACTATTTTTTTTCATATTTTAATGTCCTATTTGCTGTCTTTCATGGTAGACCTGGATAAGAACAGTAAGCAGTCGCTTTCGCACAACCTTTGTAGAAATATCCTCTGCCATACAAATTAGTCCATTACCGTTTAATTCAGCCTCACTCAAGTTCTCTGGACTCTTATTAGCCAGGCTTCCATCGCTGGCATTTCTCTTGCATTCTCTTCTAGGAGCCCACCAGAACAGTCTATTGAGCTCTGTATAGCATCTAAGGCTCTGTAACCCTCAGTTCTGTACTCCCACATTCCTCCTCTAAAACCAGTTCAAAGGCCTGAGAATCACATGGTCAGTGCCTTAGTTACTGTTCTGTTTCTTTGAAGAGACTGTGACCAAGGCAGCTCATAAAAGAAAGCCTTTAACTGGGAACTTGCTTACAGTTTTAGAGGGTGAGTCTATAACCATCATGGCCCGAAGCAGACAGACATGGTACTGGAACAGTAGCTGAGAGCTTTACATCTCCATCCACAGACAGCAGGTAGAGACAGACAGACACTGGATTTGGCATGAGGCTTTTGAAACCTCAGAGCCCACCCACCCACCAAGACAACACCTTCTAATCCTTTCTATATAGCCCACCAACTAGGGACTAAGCATTTAAATATATGAGCAAATAGTGGCCACCACAGTCAGGTTTATCACAGCAAAGCCTCCCCCTCATTACCGTTCTTCTGTCTTAGGTACTTATTTTTTTTAATATTTATTTAAAATAATACATATGTTATAAAACAGACATACATACGCTGAAGACCAGAAGAGGGCGCCAGTCCTCATTACAGATGGTTGTGAGCCACCATGTGGTTGCTGGGAATTGAACTCAGGACCTTTGGAAGAGTAGGCAATGCTCTTAACCTCTGAGCTATCTGTCCAGCCCCTGTCTTAGGTATTTATCACTGTGACAAAACAGTTTGAGGAAGAAAGGGTTTATTTTGGTAAATGTGGAGGTTTAGTACATCATGGCATGGAGTGTGAGGCAGCTGGTTACTGCCATTTATGGTGATCTTCTACCTCACTTAACTAGTCTAAACCTCCTCCCTCACAGATATGGCCAGAAGTTTGTCTCTGTGATTCTAGATCTTGTCAGATTGACAAGATTAACCCCATAGGAATGCTAAAGACAGGTAGCCACAACTAGGTGGTGAAAGTAATTTTACTAGTTGAGATCCACTTTAAGTGTGTGGAGGAGTTGCCCTCAAGAATTAACAGCCAGTGGGTGATAGAAATGGGCTGAACAGCAGGTGTGAAAGTCACTTAGGGCAAGTGCTGAGTGTTGGTAGCAGGAGACAGAACTTTCACAAAAACAAAATAAAAATGGTGTGGAGAGATGGCCCAGCAGTAAAGAGCACTTGCTGTTCTTGCAGAGGACCTGGGTTCCATTCCAAGTACCTATGTGAAGATTCTTCAACTCTAGTTCCAGGGATGCTCTTCTGGCCTCCTTGGGCATCAAGCACACATGTGGTGTACATACATATAAAATAAAAAACAATTTGTTTTAAAGATACATGATTGTAAGGGGTTCTCATCCCTCCCTTAGCAAACCTACTCGTTATAGCCCCAAGCTAGAGAGCACAACTAATAATAAACTGGCAAGGTGAGAGAAATGAAGGGAGGAAATTGAGAGGAGCCCGCTGGTGCTGGGAGGCCACCAGAGGGCACCCTTGATCTGCTTTGCAATTTGAGGTCTGTCTGCCTCCCAAGTGCTGGGATTGAAGGCATACACTGTCACCACCACCTGGCTGTCTTGAAGGTTTTAAATGCTGAGACATTAGTTGGTTTCAAGACGAGTATGCAGAAAAACCCCATCTTCAACTTTACTTTTAAGTGTTTTTTTTTTCTTATTTATTCTGTGAAGATAGTGGTGTGTCATGGCATGTGTGTAGAGGTTAGAGAATAACCTGGGGAGTTGGTTCTTCCCTCCCATGTGGGTCTCAGGGATCAAGCTTGGTGACAAGACCCTTTACCTTCTGAGTCATCTCACTGTTGTCATCATTGTCTCCACCTGCCCCACCTTGAGGCAGGGTGTCATGTGGCTCAGTCTCTGCTGTGCCTTACAGTTCACCTGCCTCAGCTTTCTGTGTGTTGGGATTGTAGGTTTATACAACCTTGCCTAGTAACTCATTTTTTGGTAAAGATTTATTTTTAATTATGTGTATGCATTTTTATATGTGAGTGCAGTACCTTTAGAGACCAGAAGAGGGTGTGAAGTCCTCTGAAACTGGGAACTTAGGCAGTGGTGAGTCACCCTACAAGGAAGGGTACCAGGAGCCAAACAGTGGTTCTTTGGACCAGTACACACTCTTAACTGCTGAGTCATCTCTTCAGCCCCATGACCAGCATCTTTAATGTATGTGCCATCGAAGACTGAAGGAAGCAAGGGTAGAGGTCAGTGTTAGAACATTTGCCTGACATATACAAAGCCTCAGGTTCTGGAGTGGGGAGAATACTGAAGACCACTGTTGGGGTAGAAATTAAGAAACGTGAAGAACCTCTGGTGATGTAATTCCAAATGGGATTACACATAGCAGTTCTCTAGGGAAAGGAGGTGGGTTTCTGAAAGAGGAACACTTATGGAAGAGGGCATTTCAAAAGGATGGGGTGGGGTGCCGATGATGGCCATGTTGGGCCTGCAGTGTATAAGGAGCTCCACCTTGAACATCCCTCTCATTACCTTCTACATGCTCATTCCAGATCTTGAAGATACTCAAGGGGAAGATAGTGATCGGACATGCCATCCACAACGATTACAAAGCCCTACAGTACTTTCATCCCAAGTCCCTCACCCGAGACACTTCCCAGATACCACTCCTCAACCAGAAGGCTGACTGCCCAGAGAATGTCACTTTGTCATTGAAGCATCTCACCAAGAAACTGCTGCATCGGGACATCCAGGTAATGTCTCTCCAAGTGCGCCCACCACACACAGTTCAGGTCCCAGTAGTCTCTGTCAATGAGGAGAAATAATAAATAATTTCTTTGTACCTCATAGACTACCAGATGGTACAGTGAGAACAAAAGACTGCTCAAGCTACATGCTTGGCAGTCAAGGACAGTGGTTACAGAATAGAGTTGTGGGTACATGTCACATGGAGAATATCTAAGGAAACAAGATTCAGAAGGCCTATCTGTGACCTGGAATGTCCTGCCTCTGTAGAATATGATACATATACATTGCTACAGGAGGCAGTGGTGGCACACCTTTAATCCCAGGATTTAGGAGACAGAATCATACTGATCTCTGTGAGTTTGAGGCCATCCTGGTCTACAGAGCAAGTTTCTTGTCTTGAAAACGAGAGAGAGAGAGAGAGAGAGAGAGAGAGAGATGACTGGGAAAAGAAAAAAATAGTTCTTATTTTCTTCATATTCTTTTTAGGCTGGAAAAAGTGGACATTCCTCAGTGGAAGATGCCCAGGCCACCATGGAGCTGTACAAGTTGGTTGAAGTTGAATGGGAACAGCACCTGGCCCAGAATCCTCCAGAAAATTAGCAATCCCAGGGAGACACATGCAGTAGCCCATTCCACAGTTCTGCCAGCTGCACATCTGCAGAAACCAGAATTGTTGAAGAGAGGGACTTCCCCAGAGACTTAAAACCCATTGAAATTTCATCTCAGCTGCTGTGGTCGTTGTGTGGTTAAGTGCCTGATGGAAGGGGAAACCCATCTCTAAGCCAGTCAGGTGGCACAGGCCTGTCATCTCAGATACTTGGGAGGTTGAGACAGGTTTTAAATTTAAGGTCAGCCTGGGCTACAAAATTAGTTCAAGACCAATGAAACCCTGTCCTAAGATAAAAAAGATGGTCAGGAGTAAAGCTTAGTGCTAGAGCGTGTACCTAGCATACACAAGCCCCTAGGTTCAGTATCCAGCAGGGGAATAGGAGAGGGTGGGAAGGATGGAATACGATGTGATGTATTACAGGTGGCTTACTTTTTTTTAATAGTGTCCCACATGTCCCAGGGTGCTTGTGCTGATCAGCTTTCTTGACTTTGAGGAAGCAAGGCACACCAGAGAGTACAGATTCTCACAGTATTTTATCCGTGAGACACATAACATAGATGTGTCTCCCTTTGGTGGGGAGTGGACTAAAGGGGTTCTTGTATTGCCAAGGTTGGCCTCAAACAGTTGTGTTTGTCAAAGGACTTCTTCCTCAGCCCCTGAGTAACTGGGACATGAGTGTCTGTTCACCTCTGTGCCTGGTTCTTTGAATTTTATGTTTTTTTGTTATAAAGTAATTAATAGTATCCTTTCACTTCAGAAGTATCCTATGGAGGTAGGCATGGTGGGCTGTAATCCCATGACTCTGGAAGCCAAGGCAGGAAGATCAAAAGTTCAAGGCCAGTCTGAATACATAGAAAAGCTCTGGCTCATAGAAGTAGAGAAGAGAAGAAATGGATTGTGTGGCCGGATGCTAAATTGTATAGCCACATTACATAGCACAGAATAAGAGTTTACTTAATTTAGGTTCTATTTAGTTTACAAAGGATTTACATTGTTTTAATAGTCTTTCAATCTTTCACCTTGCAAATGGAATCTTTTAAAAATTCAAATGATTCTTTTTATGAATTTTTATAATAGAAAACTAGTGGGTTTTTTCATAAAGATTATTTTTATTTTATTCATGTGTATGTGTAGCACTTTCTTGGACCACCAACCAGCTCCAAAAATTAAGACACAGAGACTTACTAAGTTATGAATGCTTGGTCTTAGCTTATGCTTGTCCCAGTAGCTCTTACAACTTAATTTAACCTGTTTGTCTATGTTTTGTCTTGGAACTTTTTACCTTTCTTTCATTCTGTATGCCCTACTTTCCTGCTTCCTTCATGTCTGTCTGCCTGGTAGCTGCCTGGCTGGCCCCAGGCGTCACCTTCTCTTTCTCCCTCCTTCTCTCTTTTTCTCTCTGCCCACCAGCCCCGCCTATCCCTACTCTGCCTAGCTATTGGCCATTCAGCTTTTTATTAGATCAGTCAGGTGCCTTGGGCAGGCAAGGTAAAACAACACATCTTTCATACTTAAATAATTATTCTGCAACATTAACAAATGTTAAATAATTTTAACACATCTTTACTTTTTTTTTTTTTGCTCAGTTTGTGACATAAGTCACTTCCCATTGTTTTGTTTTTGAAAAGTTCTACAACATATATGTGTGGTTTTTAAGGGTTCAGGAGAGGGTGTCAGAGCCTCTGGAACTGAAGTTCTAGATATTGTGAGTTTCTGGAAAATGGGTACTGGAAATCAAGCTGGGATCCTCAGAAAAGAACCATTTCTCCAGCTCTTTTTGGCTTCACATTAAATAACTCCACAAAGTCTAGAGGGTTATATAGTTGTATAAGAGGATTTCTAGGGTCACTGGAGACCTTGTTTGTTGGATTGTCTGAAGCTCTAGTAAGCTTTTGTGACACAAGACAGTGCCTTGTGTTTCCTATCAATCCAGCAGTCACACCTGAAGTGACAGCCTAAGCCAGGCAGGCACCCTCATGGAGAGGGTGTGTGACCAGAGGAGTGAGGTAGAATGAATCTGGGGGCATAAATGAGGACAGTGGGGGAGGAAGGGTGCTTGGTGATGCCAGCCAGGCAGCTGCTGCCAGCTCTTCCTTAGTAGTACCCACCCTGATCTCTAAAAGGTGAGTCACGTGTCTGTCCAGCTTTACTGTCCCTAATCTTCAGAGCCATCTCTCCATGTCTTTTGGTTCTTTGAGACAGGGTTTCTCTGTTGCTTTGGAGCCTGTCCTGGAACTAGCTCTTGTAGATCAGGCTGACCTCAAACTCAGAGATCCGCCTGCCTCTGCCTTCTGAGTGTTTGGATTAAAGGCGTGCGCCTCTACCACCCGGCATCTCTCTGTATCTTCATGGTTTCATTTTGCCATTTATTTGTGGCAATGAAATTACTTTGATTCTTGGCATTTTAGTGGTTTTTGTCCCACATCCTGAGTTCTACTCTTGACTTTTAAGGGGTGGTATTTGTAGTTCCAGTAGAACTGCTGCAACATGCACTATACTGAGCCCTTGAGGTACACCATGTCACTCACTGGAAGCTGGGTGGGGTTTTTGTTTGTTTTTAAGTTTATGGGTGTTTTGCCTTACATGTATGTTTGTGCACTGCTTATGTGCCTGGTGAGCTCATAAACTATAAAAGAAAATATGGGGTAGCTGACAGGATGCAGGAGGCCATTAGAGTGTATCAGCTCCCCGGGTTTACAGATAGTTGTGAGTTGTCATGTGGGTGTTGGGACTCAAACCCTGGTTCTCTGCAAGAGCAGCCAGGGTTAACTGCTCCGCCATCGCAACAGTCTCAACAGTTGAGACTGAGGTTAACCAAGAAGGTAAGAAATTTCTCCAGGCCAAATATTAGAGGGTGATAGCATTGGCTCCAGATTTGCTGAGTAGGCCTGAAGGCCCTGCCCTTGTGTTAGTATCTGAGTGGTATCAGACAGGACATCCTTGGCTGGGGTCTGTTCTGTGCCAGGCAGTGTGTTAAACACTGGAAATGGTCTTGTCTTTGGCTAAGAAGAGCCAGGAATCCTCAGTGTACCATGCTGGTTAGTAATATGAACAGATCTGGGTTTCTGGAAGACTATGCTGGCTGCTGTATGGAAGGTGGATTGTGGAAAGGCCAAGAGGTGAGTATCTGAAGAGGGAGGAGCCTGTGAGTACTACAGTAAATGACAATAACAGGGCCAGGCCATTGGGCTTAATTAGAGACATTGTCATCCCATGCCCTTTTGAGAAGGTACACAGAATGCCAAGGATTTCCAGAGAGGGTACATACATAAGCACATTGGCGAGACGCATGCCATACAAGCATTAGGACCTGAGTTTGGATCTCTGGCACCAATGTAAAAGATAGGTATGGCAGCATATGCCTGTAGTCAATGTTGGCAGAGACAGGTTTCTTGGAGCTCACTGTACAATCAGCCTGCCTAGCTGAATCAGTGAAAGCCAGTTTCAGTGTGAGATCCTGTCTCAAAAATAAGATGAAGTTGGGTGTGGTAGCACATGCCTGTAATGCTAGACTCAGGAAGCAGAGCAGGCAGATTTCTGAGTTTGAGGCCAGTCTGATCTACACAGTTAGTTCAGGACAGGGCTACGTAGAGACAGACCCTTGTCTCAAAAACAAAAATACCCATGATTGACCTGTGGCCCCCAAACATGGACTGGCATATACACCATGAACACATACATGCACACACACAAGAACTGCATAGAAGTTCAGTGTCTAGGCCCCACATGTCCTTCAGCACACCAGAATGATGCTGTAGTGCTGTGGAATAATCTTTTTCTATACTGTGTAGATAAGTCACTCTGGTTTAATAAAAAGCTAAATGGTCAGTAGCTAGGCAGGATTCCTGGGCATGGAGGATGCTGAGAAGAAAGGGAGACACTGAGGACACAGAAAGAAGCATGGGCAATGTTGGGATGAGGAATCCTAGTATTTGGGAGGCAGAGGCAGGTGGAACTCCGTGAATTCGAGGTCAGCCTGGTCTACAAGAGCTAGTTCCAGGACAGGCACCAAAGCTACACAGAGAAACCCTGTCTCACAAAACAAAACAAAAAAAACTTGTTAGAAACAAGTGTAAGCTATCAGTTGAGCTTTCATAATTAGTAAAAGTCTCTGTCATTATTGGGGAGCCAACAAATAAAGTCTGACTATACTTTATGGTAGACAGATCCATGACATTTTCTGGAAGACTTGTGTGCACTGTCACCCTAGAGTAAGAGCTCTCAGAATAGGACCCAACCCTTCTGAGTAGTAAGCAGCACAGTGCACCTGGGCCAGAGTGTCTAGTTCCCCAAAGGCATGCTTTACTCTGACACCATGTGGAGCCCTGCTGTCTGACCTCACAGTGAATGTGCTTTAAACTACCAGCAGCAAAGCTGCTCAGGCCATAGTCTGAGGAGTACTGTTCCCTCAGACAGTGGTTCAGTTGCTGCTGCTACTAAAGGTAGGCCTTTACCTTCTGTAGTAACTAAAGAAAACTGTTAAGTATAACTAGTCTAGTCTTCAACTCCATCAGAGACCTGAGTCAGATATAATATTACCTGAGTAAACAAGAAGTGCAGAGCAAGCAACTTCCAAAACTATAGAAATGACAAAGACATCTGGCTGCCTGTATAGTTTCCCAAGATTTCTCTGTAACATTGGGGCATCCATCTTTGGCCTACAGGCCTAGAATATCTGTCAGACTTTTTAATGAAGCAGGAATTTTGAAGGACTATCCCATCTTGTCTTGGCAAAGTTCAGTAGTCTTTCCTCTGTGTCCTACATGTCCAGTTTGTACAGCATATTGTCAGTAGTAAAGACAAGCAGCTTCTTGCTCAAATGGCTAGCTTTGCCACAGTGCAAGCAAGCTCCCTATGGAGGTTCTTTGATCTCCATCCATCATCATTTTATGAAATAAGTTGGTGCCAGGAGCAGACATGTCTCACTGTTATGAAAAGCCTTAGATTATTAAACATCTAAAAGGCCATATTCTATAGGTCTCTGAAGTGTTTAAAGATCTATCTAAAATATGTCTGTTTAACCTTGAAAACATACCTAACATGACTACAAGCTTGATTATTATAGATGACTAACTACTAACCTACATTCATTTGTACATTCCATTTTTAAGTGAGCTTCAAAAGCACAATACCACAAACAAAAGAAACATATACAATATAACAAAAAGAACTTTATATATCAATATATCAAAATCCATACCAATGTAAATATTTGAGGTTAATAGTTGTCTTTTTATCTTGTATTCCTATATCCCCCTAAATGATGATAAATATCTATAACCCATTGAATGATGAAAACCACCCACCCCATGTCTTGCAAATGTGGGCCTTGTGTTCTCTAGACTGCTTTTTGTTGTCTGAGGGCTATACCATCTCCAGGAGACCCTGAGAAAATTGAGACAATGGTCAAGTCCTGGGAAAACTAGTTGTAACATTGTCAGTCTCAGAATCGTTCCCACACAGAGGGAACAGTATGTCACCTGTCTTGTAGTTTTGCTTTATTTCTTATGTCTGCAGCCAAGACTTTCAGGAGGTCTCTCCGATCAAACTGATCTCTGTTAATCTTGAAGGACTCCATGGCCTTTCATTTCCTGTGCAAACAAAAACCACCTTTCCCTCAATGCAATACATTTTCTGAATTCCATTTTGCATATTATATGAAATGACTGCTTCCTTAAATCTTCTCAAATCTAGCATTTCTACAGGATTCCAATTAACTTCTACATAGCCTTGAGGGTTCCTATCATCTGGTGGTGGTTCTCGAACAATATATAGTTATATTCAGGTTGGTATTCTAATACCCTTAGGCCACTCCTCTTTGATGTCATAATGCAATATTGTGGTATGTTCTACTCTAAATTCCTGTCTGAATATTTTTTTTCATTAGTAGGTCTTTCTAAGGCTCGTATCTTATCAATCAAATTATATTTGACAGTCATCAAACCACTTTTTTAAGGAGAAAATATTAATGACCAAACTGATAGTAATTCCAATCAATATTAGGTCAACCCAAGCCAGGTCATTTATCCTCTCTTTTACATCTTCCGTCCAACACCCATGGTAGCACTTGTACAGGGTACTGTCACCTTGCATTGTGATGGTCGCCATTCTTAACGTGGGAAAGATCTCTCCTAAAGGATTTCCCAGGTATCTCACCAAATCTGCTGACTTCTCCAAGAGTCCTGACAAGTGGCAGCCGCCTGCTGTGGATGCTGCAGACAGTTTGTGTGGCTGTGCTGTTTTACCTTTGTCTCAGTGGCCGCACTTTAAACTGCTAGTGGACTGGCTCTAAGGCCATCATACCCTGGGGTTTTCTGTTCCCCAGACAGTGGCTCTGTAGCTTTAATGAAATCTCTATCGTTCTAACAAAATTCAAGACTCAAAGGCTAGGGTGAAAACTTGCTAGCTCAAAGAGTTAAAGTAGCTGGGCGGTGGTGGTACACGCCTTTAATACCAGCAGCACTCAGGAGGCAGAGACAGGCGGATCTCTGTGAGTTCAAGGCCAGCCTGGTCTACAAAGAAACCCTGTAAAAAGAAAGTAGCAACTGGCTAACATTCTCTTTACTGGTGTCTTTACAAGCCTCTCTCCTTCCACACTGCCCCAACTAAAAAACCCACCTAAGCTCCTCCCTGCTATTTACTGTCAACTAGTTGCTGACCCGCGTCTCTGAGCTCAGTTTAATTTTACTAACTCAAACACATCTTTACATAGATAAACAAATGTAACACATCTTTGCCTAGTTAAATATTCCACA
The DNA here is from genome assembly GCA_001685075.1 of Bramus lutescens. Classification (NCBI taxonomy): domain Eukaryota; kingdom Metazoa; phylum Chordata; class Mammalia; order Rodentia; family Cricetidae; genus Bramus; species Bramus lutescens. Next base: position 24,591 of record LOEQ01006291.1, on the reverse strand, counting down.
ACAGAATCCTGCTCGTTGATGTCTCAGTTTGAGTTATTACTGCTAAGATAAAACACCAGGGCCAAAAGCAAATTGGGGAGGAAAGGGTTTATTTGACCCCCCCGCCCCACCGTAGGGTTTCTCTGTAGCTTTGGAGCTGTTGGGGACCAGCCATGACAAAAATACCTTTCCCCAAGGTAAGGGCATAGGGATTTAGAAATATAGTAGAGGATATGAAGACACGAATGAAACTAATAAAATGGAGAAACACATAGGATAGTATCGGGAGGGAGTTCCATAGTTCACCACTGAAGGAAGTTAGGACAGGAACCTGGAAGCTGATGCAGAAGCCATGGAGGGGTGCTGCTTCCTGACTTCCTCTCCTTGACTTGCTCAGCCTGCTTGTTTTGTTGTTTTTTGAGACAGGATTTCTCTGTGTAGCCCTGACTGTCCTGAACTCACTCTGTAAACTAATCTGGCCTAGAACTTGGAAATCCTCCTGCCTCTGCCTCCCAATTGCTTAGATCAAGTGCATGTCCTACCACTGCCTGACCACAGTCTGCTTTTTTATAGAACCCAGGGCAACCAGCCCAGGCCTGGCCCCACTAACAATGGGCTGGGCCTTCCACTGTCAATCATTAGTTAAGAAAATGCTTTACAGGCTTTGTAATGGATAGATTAAAAATGCTGTGGACCCCCGGCGGCTGCAGCAGCAGAAACGCCGCAGGTAAAGCGGTGGTGGCAGTGGGCAGCGGGTCCCGAGAGCTCCGAGTGGCTGCAGCAGGCCATGAGACCATGCCGCAGGTCCCCCGAGCAAGGGCAAGCAGCGGGCGGGCGAGAGGACAGATCATTACACCCCCTTCTGTCTCTCCCTCTCTCTGCCTCTCTCTGCTCTTCTCCCCTTCAGAGACCTGCGGCGTGGTCTCGTTGCGTGGCCCATCTGTCTCTCCTCGTGGGACTGGCTGCCCCATCTAGGTCTCTCACCCACCATGCGGCTCCCTGCTTGAGACTCGCTGCCTCTCGTGGACCACTGCAGCCATTTGGGGAACTGTGCTATCC
>LOEQ01006290.1:29901-40743 GCA_001685075.1 Bramus lutescens | reverse complement strand
GCTTTGAATTTTAAAATTTGAAAACGTTTGCCATTCTGTTTGGTTCATATTTATGTCCTGTTCCTCACCCTGCCCTTTACCCCCGACAGTACCTGTCTTCTTCCCAAACTGCCCTTTCTGCTTTCAAATCATGCGTGTCTTCATCAAATCTAGGCCCCTTCAATGAGAGAGAACAGTAGTGGCAATGTATGTCTTTTATTCCCCCTCCCAATTTACATAGTTCAAGGCCAGCCTGGGCTACATGGCCAGTCTCCATCTCAAAAAAACCCAGAAACAAAGTGCACTTGGAGTCTGTTGTACAAAATAAACATCTTCAGACTGCCCAACTGACTTCAACATGGAGGCTCTGCTTCCTCCAACCCTCTCGTCTTTCAGACGGTGTGTCCTGTATATGAACACACAATATGTGAACAGGGATTCATTTCAACTACATCCGTCGTTCCTCAAACCTCTATTTTAGGGGTAGGGACTAGCACTCATTAAATTTTATGACATTTTATCGACGTCCATACAGCGTGAGCTTTTATGCAATTCTAAAGGTAGATGAAACCCTACTCACCCTTCACTTCAAAGGATTCCGCACTTGACCAATTCTAAAGAGTAAATTGATTTTCTCATCATTTGCTGCCTTTGACAATAGGAAGGCTGACGCGGCAACATTGCTAAAACGACAGCTCCCTTCCACCCAAGGGGAAAGAATGCGTGTTAATATCCTTAATGACTGGCATCTTTATGAGAAATGTGAAATCATTTATCCTCAGCAATAACCTGCCTAGGATTAAAATGTACTTGGGGCTTAGAACGGAAGTAATCTGTCAGGAGAAATTATTTAGACTGATGTGAATTAACCGAATCAATTGGCTTCTGGTAGCTTCCTAAGGACCTAAGAACATGTAGATTCAAGTTGGTTAAAAGTCAGCAAGAGCTGCTGAAGAATCTGGAAAGGAACTGCTACCCTATAGGAGGGAAACATAACACATTTATTGGACAAATTCCTTTTGCGAAAAGATAACACATTTACTTGACAAATTCTTTCTCATCTACTAGGAATGAGAAGTGATTTCGGAGGACATGGATAGCAAAGGGACATGTGGAATAGCAGACAGATGGCTTGCCTGCTCGGAACAATAGTGGGATCTCACAAAACCATCTTCTTGTGAGGCCCTGATTCTAAACAATAGTAGTGTTTTCCTTTGAGCACTGGTCTAGTCCTCTCAAGGCTGGCAAGGGTATGAGCCTGAGGGACAAGCGTGGCTCTAGGTTTGCGTCCTACAGGAAGGCATCCTCCTACTTTTAATGGCCTCGGCACTGTGCACCAACTAACAAGTGTTTATCAGACTCCTCTTTCGCCAGCTTCACAAGCTCTTTCTCCTCTTTACCCAGAAAGCCCAGTAAATCATAGGAAGAAGTGCGGTAGCCGCATGGGACGTTTAATTGGTCTAGCAAAAGGTGTAAACTGTTGGACAATGTAAACTGTATCCATGTGATTGATGCCTAAAATTTACTGTTTAAAGAGGAGAAGAGTAGAGTCTGAGTGTCCTGAAGACTCTGGTGCAATAGCATTTCTTCTAGGGAACAGAAAGGCATCCTGAGAGGGGTTCCTTCAGCTGCCTGGGTTTACATGTTTAAACAGAAAAGCAGAAAGGCATGAGTCGGTGGAATAGCTCTGTGACAGGTCACTGGCCCAGCAGGAGCCAAGCCCTGTCTGCTACCCAGTACCCCACCCCACCTCAGCTGTGTTATAAATAAAAGGAAGCAGTAAGAACCTCATTAAAATGGAGTTAGATAATTACCTACATGTTACTGTGACTTTAGACCAGAGGACAATCAAGGAACCAAGTCCTTTGATGGTCTAAGAAATGAAAAGTTTTGTGTGAGTTTATATGTATGTGTGTGTGTGTGTGTGTGTGTGCGCACAGGTGCACATGTGTGTGTGTGTGCATGCATGGAGATGCCAGAGGTCTACTTCCTCTGACACACTTCAAATCCCTTCCACCTTGATTGGAAGAGCCAGTCATCCTGCCATCTAACTTACAGACCAACCTGTCGCCGCCTCTTCAGTCCTAGGATTAGAAACACACCTACATTTATATGGGTTCTGTGGCTAAGGGTCAAGTCCTTTCCTGACTGAACTATCTCCTGAGCTCCCAATTCAACATTCTGGTGTTAGAATTTTAGAAATGGTGCACTGGGGGAGGGTTTACCAACACAGAAGGGAGGAGATGTTTCATATAAATGAGTCAGGCTTGTCACCAGGTCTTTGTGCAAGCAAGCAGAGGCACAGATTGCAAATGCAGCACTATGTGCACCAATGAGCACGTATGAGGGGGTGGCAAGAAGAGACTAATTGGAGGCTGGAGAGGAGGCAGAAGGACTGGACCCTGATGCCATTCCATTGCAGCGGCTGCAGACTGAGAGATACTGATCAGGATGTGGTGAGATGCAGCAAGAAAAAAGCTGCAGTGTGCAGAACCTGCAGGAGCACCTTGTCTGGAGCTGAATGCTGGGGCTAAGGCTTGAGCCAGGGATAAGGGGGACAGGCAGGCAAAGATGTGATGAGGGGCAGACTTCTGCAAGCAGTCTTTTATGCCAGGCCCAGCCGAGGGACCTGAGTGAGGTTGTGCAACTCCAATGGATGCAGATTTTACCCAAAGTTCCCTCACTTTGCAGTGAAGTCTGGTTGTGCACTAAGGTGTCCGTGTGCTGTCCAGGAATCCCTGGACTAAGGCAAAGGCTGCTTTGCAGAACTAAGTGGGGATTGCGGCATTCAGGAGGCAGAGGCAGGCAGATCTCTGTGATTTCAAGATAGCTTGGTCTACACAGCAAGTTCCTGACCAGCCTGAGCTGTATAGTGAGACCCTATTTTTTTTTAAGGAAGAAGGGGGAGGGTTGGGGTGGGATGAGAGAGATGTTTGTCACCCTCTGTTTTTAACATACATCTTGCTTCTGACTAGTCCCTTCCTGAGTCACATGGATGGCCACGAGGAGCACCTGGGAAAGTGCATGTGTCTTCTAGAGATGGCTGTGCCCCTGGATTCTTTTTGAACTGGTTAGAGCAAAAAGAAGGAAGAAATCATGAGCTCTAACCAGCAGCGTGCGGGGCTTTTTCCCCCTTTCCTTTTGTCACACAGACAAGTAGTCACTAAACAGTCTAAACAAAGTAGTCAGTCAAAGGCCACACCTGTCAGATTATCATGAGGACAGTTCAGCCTTCCAAAGGCTGACTTAATCGTTTAAAAGTGAAATTCATTCTCTCTTTCTTTTTCTGGCTTTAAATCTGCGCTTTGCAATAAAGCTGAGGTTTGGTGCATTGAGCCAACTTAATTTTTAGGTCTTGTGTTTAAGTATTTAGACCATAATGTCTTAAAAGCTTTTTAATAGAGAACTCTAAACATTGCCCATTCGTTAAACAAGCAATTACTGAATGTTTAGAGTGTGCCAGGGACTGCTGTGAATTGAGATAAGATTTTTCAATCTGCCTTTTGAAACAAATATATGTCCTTATGCACCATGTTCTTAAAAAAGAATTTTGGAGGGTTAAAAAAATTAACAAATATAAGGAAAAGAAATTGGTTAAAGTCTCAACTAGGTTTAAAAGGAAAAGGAAGGAGAGAGAATGACGTTTGGGCAAAGCTCTTGCTCAGGGTTGAGTGAATCGTGGGTTCAGTCCTCAGCACAGCAAAAATAAACTCACACACATGTGCACACACACTATTCAGTAAGCTGGCTTAGTGGGTAAATAATTTGTTGCTAAGCCTGATAACCTGAGCCCAATGCCTGAGACCCACATGAAGGAGAAACCCAACTCCTGACAGATGTCCTCTGACTTCATACACCTGCATGGACAAATAAATAAATGCAATTTTTATAAATAAATGCACAAAGGGAATGGTAGGAATATTCAGGCAATGGTAGGGAATGTAGTATCTAATGTCTTGGGATCACTCTTTCTTTGGTGTATCTAAGTCTACAGCATTGCTGGAGGGGTTCAAACTCCAGAATTCAACTCCTTATACAGAAGATGAGGAGAAACAAGAGAGAGAGAAGGTGAGAGAGAGAGAGAGAGAGAGAGAGAGAGAGAGAGAGAGAGAGAATATATCCCTTCTCCCAAATGCACCGGAAGTCATCTCTACACATCATGGTACTATATCGTTCAATATTAATATTTCAGTTTTAGTATTAATATTAAGAATACAAAATATTAAATAATGTATGAGTTTTTCTTTCATAAATCTCAACTTAGTATATATAAAATGTAGACATTATTCTTGGTTGTTTGTTTGTTTTCTAAGTGAATGTTTTCTTTGTATTAACAAAAGTAGCATAATTCTAGACTTTTCAGAAAGGCACAGGGAATTGAACCAGGACCTTGCACACACTTGGCAGATGTATCATGGACTTATATATAGCCCCAGCCCTTCAGAAGGCCTGGGATATTAGCAGAATCTACTGGATGACTGCATGTAGCTCAGTAGTAGAATACCTGCTTAAAGAATGCACACAGCTCCAGGGTCAAATTTCCCCATCATAGCTAAATAAACAAAACTCCTAGAGAGAGCTCTGATTATAAATGTCAGGAAATAGGTCTTTATGTAAACCTTGCAAAGTTCTGGCTATAGGAATGAAACCTATGTAGCCTACTCCTTGTATTTCTTAATCCATAAAATGCATGCAGTGAGACTCATTCCATCTAGTCTTCATCTAAGTCATCGTGAAGATCAAATTTAAAAAGGGCCCACAGAGATGATTTGCAATGGCGGTGTGATATATAAAAATGGTAACTTCTGATGCACAATGGTGTATCTGTAGTTTCAGCTCATCCAGAGGTACAGGCAGAGGTTCAAGTCTGAGTCAAGGCTGGACAACATAATGAGATTCACATCTCAAAAAAAAATTAAATGATGAATTGTTTTTGACCAGTGCTACTAAGTATTCATGACTGGTTGGTAGACAGTGTGACCCTGGTTTGTAAAAGCTTTTAAGTACAAGCTAACTTTTCAGTTTATGAAAATAGATTACAGAAAGTGTAGAGAAACAGATCCAGATCGTAGCTCCCTCTTCTGTTGCTCACCAGCTCTGCTGTGTGTGCAATGACTTCACTTTCTGTGTTTTCATTTCTTTACTAAAACCTGCAGAGCTAAAAGGAGTTGCAAAAGTAATAGGATATTATAAGACAAGTAGAAATCAGTTGCTCAGATTAATCTGCAGTTGATAAGCTGTCCTAATTGGCTTGCTTTATAAAGACCAAAATCACATACATGTGTCCCTCAACTGTGGGGTAACTGATGGGGTTGCAGGCCCCTCAGGATGCTGAGAACTAAAAACAACACTAGTCGAAGATGCATCTAATCCACATAACCTATCAAACATCATTGCCTAGACGCATCTAACATACACAGAACACTGACATCAGTCTACAGTCGGGCAAAAACACCCAAGCAACGTCAATTTTACAATAAATAGCTGTCTTAGGAAATTCATTGAGTACTACACTGAAAATCAAAAGCAGAATGGTTGTGTGGGTACACCTTCAGAGCATTGTGAAATCAATCATTAATCATGAATCAGTTTGTCAGGGCAGGAACTCTGTGTGTGTGTCTGTGTCTGTGGGGGGGGCGCCCCACCCCTGTGAGTGTGTAGGTGTAGATTGAAAGGGATAGAAACATAAGAAAAAGAGAAACTATGGTCCTTCTCTTAAAAAATATTGAGAATAATCTTCAGAGATGATGGTCTTGTTGGCTAGATATTAGTATGTTCGTGTCTACTACCTACAAATGTGAGTTTCCTATCCTTAAAAATAGGCACAGGTATTTAATTATATGACATTCTCTGTAAGATTCTCTAAACCAAATACAATATTTAAACGTGCTTTACAAAGTCTTAAGTGTCAGTTGTCATATGAAATTTTAAAATGTGTATTTGGGGTCAGAGAGATGACACCGTGGATAGAAACACTGGCCACCAAGCCTGGTAACTTGAGTTTGGTCCCCAGAATCTTACACGGTGGCAGGGGTGAGCCCAACTCCCAAAAGTCACCTTCCGACTTCCACATATGTGGTGTGGCATGCCTCCTTCTAAATACATGCATAAATGTAATTTTGAAAAGCTAAAAATATTCATTTCATAAACTACAGGGGAAAAAATCAAATTTTATTCAGAGGGCTCCCAACCTGTAGTAAATACAGGCAAGAAGTCCGCCCTCTGTGCAACAAGCTGATGACTGGGGACGAATTTGGTGGGCGAACAAGAGAAAGAAGCCTTCACCGTATTGCTCATCATTTTGAGTTATCTATCCTTCTAGAGGTGTTTTTAGGTTCAGTCTTTCGCTTTAGCAGTTTGCCGCTTCGTGTGTGTTTGTGGATGGTGGTAACTGAGCACATTTGAGGAAAGATAGTAGAAAATACAGAACTAAGTTGGCAGGACGAGAGAGCTTCAAGGAGTGTAGCAACAGCGCAGCATGGTTTCTTCTCTTGCTCACCGCTAGGGACGACAGCGGTGCCCCTCATTGTGGCCGGGAAGCACGTGGAGAGAAGATGGAGCTTTCTTAGAGATGGAGTGAGCACAGCTCTGGTGCAGACAGAAGGCACAGCTGCAGAGAATTGTCTCCTAGCAGTCACTGCGGCGTACGGCAGCTACACAGAACGGGTTATTATTCTGCTATATTGCCTCTGCATACCCAACAAAATTCACCCATCAGAAGCTGGAATCTCGGTAAAGCCAAACTTGGGCTGATTGTATAATTCTAGCCAGACTTGCCATCACATTTTCCAGTGAATTAAAACATGACCAATAGCTCAAATACACCAACAAAACCACCTTTTTCCCCTATGACATAGTTCCTTCACTGCTCTGAACATCATGATGGTTTCCATTAGATATGTATAACAACAAAGAGGAAATATGGAACATATATATGTATATATATATGACAACTTTCAAAAAGTTAAAAAAAAAAACAAAAAAACTCACACTTGCTCCTTGTCAAGAAATCTTTTTATTTCAGATTTAAGTTGTTTTCTTATGGTGCAAAATGAAAAAAAAAAGTAAGATAAGGAGTATGACATACATTTGTAAACCAATAGAGATTAATTTTGTTTCCTTTGCAAAGAGATCAGTTTTAAGCATAACCAACATGGATGCACAATTGTATCTACACTCCTGCAGTTTATTGCAACACAGTGAATTTAGTTCTTCTGTTTCTTTTGGAAAAGCTCCATTGAAATCTTTCAAATGTTCTTTTCCTAATGACATTTTATTACTGAGCGACAGTTCAGCTGCTTGCATTCAGTAAGTTTATCCACTAATGACAAAATGTGCTATATTTTGAATAACTTCTAAATGCAAGAACAGGACAGTAAAAGTCGGAAGTCATGAGTTCTCTGAGTAGAGACAAACTCAGTCACTTTGGTATTGGAGGTCCTTGTAATGGGAGCCATGGGGTGGCGGGGACCACGCCCACCAAAGAGTCTTGAGTTCTCACACTAACTGCCCCTCCACCCAGCCAGTGCTGAGAAACAGGGATATGGTGCTTTCAGAACTTTGTCTTTCTGGGTACCAGAGTGGCACATCTTCTCTGCTTTCCCAAATGCTGCTAAGTTTCCATGACCGAGCTCAATGAGGACATTAAGAAGGAGGGATGAGCAGCACGTTGTGAGTATTTATAAAAATGAATGTCATTATAAAGAGTATGACGGCATTATCCTGTCATCTGAGTACTAGGAAGGGGCAGAGACAGGAGTCTCGTGAGTTTGAGCATAACCTGGGATACATAGCCAGCCTGTCTCCCAAACAACCNNACACACACACCACAAATCAACAGAAAAGCAAAGGTCTTTAGCCTAACTGTTCTCAATAGCAACAGTGCAGGTTATTTGTTTTGGAATGGATTTTTTCACCAGAAACATACCCGAAAAAGACATGTCCCCAGTCCCATAACTATTTGCAGTGTTCATATTTCATCCGTGGTTGAGGAAGAAATAAAGTTCATGCCCTTGTGTCTTAATTTGAAATTGAATGTGAACTCACATGAGTCCTATTGGTAAGAGATTTGGATTTTTTTAAAATTTCATTTGTTTTGGTCTATGTGCATGAGCGTAAATAACTGCGTGCCACGCAGTACCCATGCGAGTCAGAAGAGGGCGTCTGGTCCCACTGGAAATGGAGCTGCAACTTTGTGAACTGGTGTTGGTTCCTCTCTCAGAGCCACCACGCCAGTCAGTTTCAGTTTAAACTTGGAAATAAGACCTGGGCTTTGTAATTCTCCAGGGCAGAAACTCTCTCTGTGAGCTAGGGATACAACTCAGTGACAGAATGCCTACCTAGCAGGCAAGGCTCTGGGTTTGATCCCATCGCAAGAAGGAAGGAAGGATGGAGCACACATCCAATCCCAGAACTTAGGAGGCAGAGGCAGGTGGATCTCTGACTTTAAGGCCAGCCTGGTCTACAGAGCGAGTTCCAGGACAGCCAGGGCTACCCAGAGAAATGCTGTCTTGAAAACAAACCAAACCAAACCAAAGAAACAAACAAAAAAGAGAAAGAAGAATTCTGCAGTTTCCGGCAGTTCTCTCCACAGATTCACCTTATCTTTCTTCAGATGTCAAAGCTCCTCAGATGTTCTCCAAGGCGCAGATATTTCTAACTTTCTATATTACCCTAACTTCCCAGAACTCCCAATTTTAAGGTAGTTGAGATACATCAGCACACAAGATTCACTATCTTTGACAGACTATGTCAATCATATCTTCTCACGTGACTTGCTAATTGCCCTACAAAGATTTCCATTCCTAGGCAAATAAATTTATTAATCAAACCCCATTGTTGCAGAGAGACACTGAGTCTCCTTGGAGTCTATGGTATTCCCACTGTGCTGAGCAGCAGGTAGTAGATGGGTCTCCCTATCTAGGAGTCTATGGTATTTCCACCATACTGAGCAGCAGGCAGTAGATGGGTCTCCCTATCTGGGAGTCTATGATATTTCTACCATACTGAGCAGCAGACAGTAGATGGGTCTCCCTATCTAGGAGTCTATGGTATTTCCACTGTGCTGAGCAGCAGGTAGTAGATGGGTCTCCCTATCTAGGAGTCTATGGTATTTCCACCATACTGAGCAGCAGGNAGTAGATGGGTCTCCCTATCTAGGAGTCTATGGTATTTCCACTGTGCTGAGCAGCAGGTAGTAGATGGGTCTCCCTATCTAGGAGTCTATGGTATTTCCACCATACTGAGCAGCAGGTAGTAGACGGGTCTCCCTATCTGGGAGTCTATGGTATCTCCACCATACTGAGCAGCAGGTAGTAGATGGGTCTCCCTATCTAGGAGTCTATGGTATTTCCACTGTGCTGAGCAGCAGGTAGTAGATGGGTCTCCCTATCTAGGAGTCTATGGTATCTCCACTATACTGAGCAGCAGGTAGTAAGTAGATGGGTCTCCCTATCTAGGAGTCTATGGTATCTCCACCATACTGAGCAGCAGACAGTAGATGGGTCTCTTTCCCTAGCAGTCTGGTCTGGCTCTAATTTTACAGGTCCTTAAAATCATAATTGTCACCATCTCCTCAGTTCACCTCTCAAGAGAAATTAATTGCTAGCGTAGAGTTCCAAGTGGTTGGCATGTGACTGACACCCAGCTATAGCAGTTCACATCTAATCAAGAAAGATTCGGATCAGAGTTGGCCTATTGTCTCTCTGAATCTGTTTCTGACTGGATGCCAGCTGGCTCGAATGCAGCCCCGGAGTGTGATGTGGGCAGAAGATGGAAAAATATTCGAGCCAGACAGTTGGTGACTGTGATGGTGTCATCTACATTGTCAGAAGGTGCCTGGGGGAGCGGTGGATTTGTGGCTGATTAGTGTCCCGAAATTCTCAATGACCAAAGTATAATAATTTCTAGCCCTGTCATCTTTGACCACTCTAACTGTGGCTGTAATGAGGGTCTGTAGCATGTGAGGATGTGATATTCAAGTCATGCTTGACGGACATGTGACTAAAACCTCCACTTCTGCCTTAGTGAGTCTAATAACCCAAGGACAGGGAGGCACAATCTCTGAGGAATGGCAATGAATGCAAATTCGTACATAACCAAGGGCTAAGATGATGGCAAAGTTTTACGTGGAAAGATATCACACAAAAAAGGAAACTATTAATGCCTGGAAGAGTTTGAGAAAGAAAGTTCCGTTGAGGTAATGGGGCTGGAATCTTTCCCTTCCACCCAAGATGAGTGAGCTTTGGTATGCGGAACCTTAACGGGAGCCAGGCCCAGTCCAGAATGCAGTGTGAGCAAGCGGTTTACGACAGAGGTAAGGTGCGAATTTAGGATGTCTGAGACCAGTTTAGTCCAGAGCGGAAATGTCCGTGGAGGGAGAGTGGTCGGTGGTGTGGAAAGTGTGTGAAGGGAGGGAGGGGACGGATGGGAGGGCGATGTGAAGAGAGTGTGGGCGTCCATAGGCGGAAGTTGTAAAAACTGCTGCGAAGAAGCTGCTTTAGAGTGGATGAAGGGCAAGACTAGTTCCAAGGGAAGATCCGCTTACCAGAGGTCTGTAAGATCGCTGGGGATCACAGCGATGACAGAACTTAGTTTAGAAACATAACGGGCTGCCGGCTATTAACAGTCATCCTAACGCTGCTTTAGTTGCAAAGATATCTCAGTTTGCACCATAGAGCCTGATCTGGCCTGGAACTTCCTATGTAGACCTGGCAGCCTTGAATTTTCAAAGTTGGCTTGCAGCCTCTGCCTCCCAAGTGTGAGACTGCAGTCATAGCCACCATACCTGCTCAGAGGAGGAGGGTAATTGATGTAGGAGGGTCATCTGTCTATGTGTTACTTTCATTGGTTAATAAAGAAACT
>LOEQ01006290.1:9815-20628 GCA_001685075.1 Bramus lutescens | reverse complement strand
CGTGGAAGAGAACCATTGCACTGGGGTAGTAGCTGCTGGCCAGATGTGGAAGATATTTTAAAGGAAGGACTCATAGGATTTGATGACAGATTGACTGGAGGGGAGAGGAAAATATTGGGGTGGAGGGAAGAGGCTGAGGGGGAGTTCGCCGGCTTTTCCCCTTCCTCCCCAGCATAGTGAGACCGAATTGAAAATATTTTTAAACAGGAAACATATTTTCAGGGATTTTTTTTTCCGCAAAAATTACCTTCTTTCATTTTTTTCCCATGGAGTTAACATAAAGGTGAGTTCATCATATGGACTCATACTTAATTTTACACATGAGCCTCTTTGTCCCAATGCCAATAATGATAAAAATATGAATATTTAGAGCAGCTTATAAAACTGAAATCCCCTTTCATTCCCTCTGCACTCTGCATAGTTTTGCATGCAGAAAAAAGTGCCAGATGTCCTGACTGGACCCATAAGGTGACCTGATTGACATGGCAAAGAAGGTTAGGGAGATCTGATATTCTGCATAGCTCAGTCCTAGAAATACTGTTTTGTGGACTGAAAGAGCAGAGAGGTTCCAAATCCCAAACACTATTCTCTGCACAGGAACTTAGGGAAGGAAGAGTGTCACACTTGCCACTTGGCTGCACCGTGGCAATGGAAATGGCTACAACAATCTGTCTGGTGGTCCTTCAAGTTCCGCAGAAGGACACAGAATACAGACACCCCTTTTAGTATCTTGATAAAGGTCCCCATTCAACCTGCCATGCATCCTGTCAAGATCCTGATTAATGCATCTCAGTAATCCCCTCCGCCATAAATATAAGTTTCGTAATGTTTGTGAATCAAGTTTTCCAGTCATCTCTCAGAAATGTCACCTTAATTCAAATCTGGATAGAAGGACACAGCCACAGGACACACAGAACCCCACTCGGCTCCCCGAGAGGGACCCCTGTGTGTTCGAACACTTCCACAGCTGTCAGAGCGCTGACGGGAACTTCATGTGTTGGGAGCACAGTGCTGCCAGGAGAAAACCAAATGTCAAACTGAGGTCTGCAGAAGTTACCACAAATAAGTCTCTCGATGTTTGCCATCTGGAATGGGTAGATCCAGATTTTGACAAGAAGCTGGGATTGCCCTGTGGGCACCGTCTTTTGAGTAACTGCTTTCAGCTCACTGAGTTATTTTACACTGCTTTGTTAGGGAGACAAAAACACAAGATTGTGTCTTCAAGATACAAATTTACTATGTCCCAACCCTCAAGGTCTTGTTGGCACAAATGCTTTTTTGGATGGGAGAATGGGCATCTCCCATATTATCTATGCCCTAACCAGGCAACTCTGTGGCCAGTACCCAGCACAGCACAAGGGACTGCCATTCGTGAGCAGACTCTTGTCAGTACCTTTGGTAGAATACTCAGCCCATCAAGACTACTTCATGCTGTCCTGAAATAATGCTACAGCAAAACCAACACGGAATGAAGGGAATTCCAAGCAACTTCAACTTATGAACTAAGTCCTACTTCACGTCGGTTATGTAATATTGGGACTCAGATAATGCCCTGATGGAAGAATGCTTTTTTTCACTGACGGTGTTCAAACCTTGACCACAGGACATTCTGAACAACATCTCAACACCATACTGGTATATTGTTTTAGTTGTAACTTAAAAAAAAATACTCTGTGGCTACAAGAAGGCAACTTGAAGCAGAATGTTAGAGACTTAATGCCGCTGAGCAATCAAAGCAGAGTCCCAGGCATTCAACCTATGATTCTGCCTACTACGCAGCTCCTGCTTTGGAACAGTCCAGATGCAGTGTTGTGTACAAAAACCTCTCACCTGCAGAGGGTAAGGAGATCCCTGTAGGAGCAGGTTCCCCCAGAGCTCTGGTACATAGTTCCTCAGAAAGAAGTCAGCTTCTCAGTTCAGTAAAAGAAGTAGCCCAGACTCGCCCATCTTGCTCAAGTACTTGAAAAATAAAAATACCATTTTAATCCCTCGAAAAATAAAGCCACAATTTGAAAGGCCCTTTTTAAATGCCAGAAGACGTAGAGTCTAATGTCCCTTGTTATATATTCCATTCAATTAAATCCTAGTGGGTGATTTTGGCAGAGCAGTTAGCCACACATCAGATGACAGCTCACTTACTGTTGCTCGGCACCCGGATGACCATTAATTTCCAATGACTAATTTGTAATTAAAACCTTCTTGTTTATTTGTTTATAACCCAGGCTGAACATCTATTTACATTTAATTAACACCGTTTAAAGCCAAATGCAGTGGCTTTAATGATCCATCCCAGACTCGCTACTTGAGTGTCCCCTGACTTGTAAAACTCACACGCAGATCTGCAAGTGAATTATCCCCATCTGCTCTCGCTGCAGCTGCAACCGGGCTATGTTAAAGAGCGATTTCCTTTTACCTCCCCTTTTAGGCTTTTCTTCCAGCTCTAAGCATTTTTGTTTCAGAGCCGACCTAAACGCTGCGCCGAGGGTAGCCAGCTCTTTTTTCCCAAGGAGTTCCCCGACTTTAGTCAGCCTCCAAAAATGATTAAAAAAACCCCCTTGCTCCATCACAGACCGACCCAATCTACCTTGCACAGATCGTTAACAAAGCGTTTCTGACTCTGCCAGCAAGCCAGTCTAGAGCCTTAAAAGAATCTTTACGTACTGAGTAGGAGAACGCAACAGCTTCAAAGTGAACTCTTAACGGTGAAAGCTAAAGCTAACGCTTTCGTGGCCTTGTCCATCCTTGGCGAGCAATTTGCACCTACTGTTCCGCGCCTGTACCGGGAATCTCATGAGTACCCGGGCTCCTAAAGACAGTTTCTTCGCTACACCTTCAAAAGCCACGCTCGAGAAGCGTTAGCGCTACAAAGACAGCCAAGCTGGAGCTACGTGCACTGTTATCTGTCAGCCGTACAATAGCAGCATTGATGGAACGGCGAGCACCGGTTTTGACAAGTGTGCTGGGCTAGCATTACATTCCAAACTCCGGCGAGAGAGAAGGAAAGAGGGAGAGGGGCAGAGGAGAAAGGAGAGAGAGAGAGAGAGAGAGAGAGAGAGAGAGAGAATTTGTTTTGTTTTGGTGTCTTTTACTTTACCTGGAAATACCGCTTTTCTTGTGCCCGCTGCAAATGAATTTCTCCTCTTCTTCCCCAAAGCCTAGTCCTTGAATGTGCCTGCAACTCTCACTTGGAGAAGACCACACAGCTCCAGCAGGGCAGCCTTCCTTCTCCTAATCCCCACTCGAATGTGATGACACACACTAACCCCAACCATCTGTTGAAACACGTCCTCAAGCCCTCAGCACTGAGCTGTGTCAAGACAGGCTGCCCAATCCAATTGCTGGGGCTGAGCGTCTCTTACGGATTGGAGGCTGAGGGCTGGGCAGGGACGGGAGGTCTGAGAACTCCCCAGTCAAGTAACCTGAGATTTTCGGAGAGAAAGGACTGCCACAAAAAGGAGGAGTGGGAGGTGCGGCAGGGAAGGTAGAGCGAATGAATTATTCTGGTGGCCAGTTGTGCGTTACTTTTCACAAGTCTCTGTGCTCCTGGGGAGATGGGGGTGGGGTGGAGAGGACTCTCGGTGGGACGCCCAGGAACACTAAAAATCTTTTACAGCCCATCTATTGAGGACAATCTCCTCAGCAAGCCGCTCCCCCCACCATCACCCCACGGGAGATAAAAGATTAGTCTTGTCATGCTGATAAAGTGCTAAATGTGGGAGTACTTTGCACTGAAATGTGACGTCTACATTTTGAGATCTAAACTCCTACCTCCTCTTGATTCGGGGGCTGCTGCCTCCTACATTCCTGGAAGGGNCCGCGGCTTTGAGCCGAAACTTCTTTCTCGCTGTGCTCTTCACGTGTCTCCCAGGCTAAACCAGAGACGGTCAATGAAAGTCATCTCGTTCCTACTTCTGTAGAACAGAACAACACGCGCTTTCATAGATAAAGGTGGCTTTTAATCACTTCCTACATCCACAGACATCTCGAGATTGCAGCTCTTGGTACTTAGACGCCTACACTCTGCCAGTGATTATTTTTATTGTTTTTTAGTTAATTGCACTTATTAACACCCACATAGCTCAAGCACTTCACTAACAATTTTGCTTTAAAATGTTTTCAATTTGGGATTGTTTAAATACATCCTTTTTGGTTTTAGGGTTTTTTTTTTTAAAAGATGGAATGAACTGTTTTTTTATAAAAATAATTGCATTGATAGCCTGAGTCAGAAAAGGATTATAAAAGGATATTGAGAAATAAATTCATTACTTAAAAACATCTTATCCTTTCAAAAATTCCATCAGACATCCAAGGAATTTGGCTGATCTTAAAGAGTAAAGAGGAATGTTAAATACCATCCACTTCCTAACGGTGCCTGTTGGAAGCTAACATTTGAATATTACACCTTTTGAGGTTTTAAGGATGATCACTACGGGAATGAGAGAGGGGTTTAAACTTTCCCAAACCCTTAAAATACAGATTACAAATAGGCAGCTAATACTTGGCACACCAATGTCATAAAAAGCAGCATTGATCTGATTGGCTTTCTGTGAGTGGCTGTGGGATGTTATAAGTTATCTGCAATTGCTCCTGGTACAAGTTTCCGAAGCACAGAGAAGGGGAGTGTTATTGTCTCAGAGCGATGCTTTCCCTACTGGGCTGCCGGGGGTGGGGTGGGGNAGGGGTCGGGGGAGGAAGGGGAGAGGGATGGGAGGTGGGAGTCCTGATTTCATTTGCTTATTATCTTCCCAGAAGTGATGATAAGGGTTCTGCTTTACAACATATCACAAATTCACTAAACTACTGCCTCCCACGCACCCATCTCCAGCTACATAACCAACAGAGA
The DNA here is from genome assembly GCA_001685075.1 of Bramus lutescens. NCBI lineage: Eukaryota > Metazoa > Chordata > Mammalia > Rodentia > Cricetidae > Bramus > Bramus lutescens. The sequence goes on along the minus strand of LOEQ01006290.1, from coordinate 15,785 downwards.
CATTGTCAACAATGCAATTGGCAGGACAGGCCTAACCCTTCCCTGGGGCACCATAAAATTTTAATAGTGCCAATTACTGCAGGGCAATTTTATTCCCTCTTGCCTTGGGAGGAGGGGGTAACAGTTAATCCAGCCAGACCTCAGTCTGGAACTCTGGATTGCCTCAGCTGAGTGAGGTGGAAGACCCCGGAGACATTATTAAGGCAGTTTGCAATCTCTTAAACTGTAAATTGAGTTACAAAAGTAAAACTTAAGAAACTGTAAAGGTGTTAAATCAATATGCTTCATCCACGCTGAGCTTGTAACCTCCCTTCTATGAGACATTGCCCAAGAGGCCCTGTCCTTGACTTACATTATTGTTTGAAATGCTTTTTAGTGCGAACATTTCGTTCTCCTCTCCTCTGCAGACCTTTTCATTAAATCTCAGTCATTACTTCTCTTTTATTGGTCATTTCAGCTATCCGTCCTATTTAATACTTGTTCTAAAATAAAGTACAAGGGTGCCATAGATCCCGGCCCTTACTTGCTTTGCGTTCTGCACAGTGGCTGGGTGGGTGTGCTGCCCTTCAGGTGGACTGTAAAATGAGTCCACAAAGACACATTTCTCTGAAATGCTTTTGTTAGGGAAAACCAACTCAAACCCAGACCTGAAGCTGGTGCTGCAGGCTGCAGTCCCAGCTCCCACCCTCCCTGAAGCCTGCTTCCCTGCATGGTGGAGTGTCAATTTGAGAAGTTAAGAATTTTCCATGACTTCCCTTGCTTTCTCCTTGCCATCTGCAAACAGTTTATTTTTTTAAGGGGGGGAGTGAAATTGATTCTGTCTTGAAAGATCTAAACTTAAAATACATTGCATTTTCAAAAGTGATATCCAGCATTTTAGAGTCAGCAGGAGCAGGGTGAAGCTCTGTGGGGAATGAATTGCTTCATCCTAGAAACTGAGGCAGGACACTCCTAAAATAAAGATCAATAAGGTAACGGTGATATTGAAGAGTGGCCCCTCCTATTCTGTTCCCACAGTTAAACCTTCCCTTTACTTATTAGCTCCAATTAGTTCCCATGGTAACCGACCAGCCCTTGTAAACCCGGGCACTCTGAGCGTCCCTCATCTTTGTCTAGACTGGGCTCTCCACCCTTCCTTCTCTGCAGATGGTGGTTTAGCTGAGCCTGTGTCTATAGCCGTATCTTTCGCACACACAGAACTAGCACAGGAGTGCCCACTCTCACTTTTTTTTTTGCTAGCACAATGGTGGCCAAGGGAGAAAGGAGGTAGTGTTTAATCCCCCAGCTCCAGCGAATGCATCTGCCACTGCACTAATGTTCGTCTCTTTTGGTTATTGTTTCTTCTAGTCTTGTTCTATTATCAGCTGTTGGCTGCTCATAATTTCTTTTCAGGGAAACCAATACTGTATAATAAAAACCTCATTAAGCTGAAACACCTATCAGTCCCAGAGAAAGCCCTAAACTACCTTCTTTGTTGAGAGAACTATTAAGTTGATAAAGAAAAACCACTTGTTTGTCGTGTTTGAGAAAAAGAGAACAAAGCCACCATGAAGGTTTACCAAGGGGGAGGGCCGGAGGAGGCAGCTGATATGAAGACTTAGTGCCCCAAGTGAGTCTCTTCCCCTGATGATGCCAGAGGGCCAAGGAAACCAGCCCTTGGGGAGATTGAGAGAGCCTGGGTGCAGAAGGGGATGACAGAACCAACCGCATAGCAGCTCAGTTCTGAGCCACAGGGCTACAGCTGGAGTCTGAAAAATCAGGTCCTGTGACCAGGAAGGAATCAGACAGGGACAAAGAAAAGACCCTTTGAAAATGCTTCTGGTTATGACAGCTCAGCATGCCAGGGATAGTCCTAATGTATGCTTCCTTGACTTCTTTGGACCCAACTCAGTTTTTAAAAAACCTTAACTTCAGTTGAAGGGGTCTTCAGAGATGGCTCAGAAGTTGAGTGCTGGCTACTCTTGCAGAAGGTCTCAGTTCAATTCTCGTCATCCCCCAAGTGGTTTCCAACTGCCTGAAATCAGTTGATTTCAGAGGATCTGATGCCCTCTACTGGTCTCCAATGGCACCAGGCACACATGTGGTACACTTACATACACACAGGCAAATGACAAACATAAAATAAAAATTAATATATCTTAAAAAAAAACAAAAAACCCCAGTATTTTATTTATGATTTGTATGTGCCTGCACCTGAAAGTGTGAAGGTCAGAGGGCAACTTTATGGATAGATTTGACCTTTTACTTTTGGGGGATCAGACTCAGGTCATCAGCATATGTAGTAAGTGCCTTGCCTGCCCTTGCTAGCTTCACACTCAATTTTAATCCAGTGCTTTTACAAAGTGAACAGCCCCTTCAAAATTTAGAGAAGCTGCTTAGCAGCCAGGCTTTTGTATTGGCCATCTTTAATATTTGTAAAGATCAGAACAGAAGCACTGTACCTCCCTGTACTCCATCACCTCTGCTACCACCGTTTTTCTAACACTGGTTTTGACATGAAAGAATGATTGGGAATGTGGGTTGGGGAGATGCCTAGTGGTCAGGTACTTGGCATGTAATCATGAGAACCAGGTGTAGTGTTTGAATGAAATGGCTCCCATATGTGTTTGAATGCTTGGTCCCCATTTGGTGGAACTGTTTGGGAAGGCTAGGAGGTGTGGCCTTGTTGCAGGGGGTGTGTCAGTAGGGGAGGTCTTTAAGGTTTCAAAGGACTTGTGCCATTCTTTGTGTGTGTGTGTGTGTGTGTGTGTGTGTGTATGTGTGTGTCTGCTTCCTACTAGGGGATCAAGATAAAAGCTCTCAGTTGTTCCTAACATGCCTTTGCTCTGCCGTCATGGTTGCAACTCTCTGAAACCCTAAGCCAAAAATTAAACTCATCTTTTTATAGGTTACCTTGTCATCTTTTTTTTTGAAAGTTTTTATAAGGCATCTTTTTATAAATTGTCATGGTATTTTATCATATTAAGATAAGAATAACTAAGACCCTTGGGTTTGCTCCTCCAGAACCCACATAAAAATAGCTGGACCCAGTAGCAAACACTGGTCGTCCCAGCGCTGGGGAGAGACTGCAGGGGGATCCTTGGAACTCAATGATCAGTGAGTCTAGCAAAATTGGTAAGCTCCTGTTGTAGAGTGAGGCCTGTCTCAAAAAGTAAGGTGGAAAACACCTGGGTAAGATCCCAGTGTCCATCTGATGCAATTGGTCTTTCCTCTCCTTCTCTTCTACCCCTCCCCCCACTTCTTATAGCTCTGGGCGTCAAACCCAGGTCTCAGCATTCTCAGAAAGTATTATCACTGGGATAAACCCCCAAATATTACATCTGGGGACTTGGAAAATATAAATATGAATTGAAGGCTAGCCTAGACTACATACAAATTCCAGGGCAGTCTGGGTGATATGGTATACAGCGAGAACCTGTCTCAAATTAAAAACAAAACAGTTTCTGAGATTGGCTTCTGAAATCAGAAATAGCGAAACAGCCCTGGTCACCAGTGCATCTGCTAGGGAGTATCTGAAGTCTTCCTTATGCCGAATTCCTTCATGCAGTGAAAGCAGATCTTAAAATTTGTGTGTCCAGCAAGCGGCAAAGGCCACGAAAAGTCCCCCATGGAAACATACAAAGAAACACGTATAGGAAGTAGCCCACTGCCATTCACACCCTAACGTGTCCACAGTTGTCCTATAGGTCTTGTCATTGGAACAGCCTAGTGCAAGACTGCACAGCCGCTGGCATTTTTTTATTCTCCTTCAACTAAACTTTACTGCCTTTTCGACATTAAACTGTGCCCTTCTCAAAAAGAGAGAGAAAGTGATTGCTTGCCACGTGAATTCATAGGCGATGAGACCCGTGCTAGACTCAGATTCACCATGGCTGTATGATTTATTCTGTGGGAGATCATCCTCAAGCCAGTGGGAGCTGTCACAGCAAGCAGTGAGCTTTCTGTTTTTAAAGATTTATTGTTTTTATGTGCATTGATTTTTTTATTTAATTATTTGCCTGCATTTATCTCTACAAGAGTGACAGATCCTTGGAAACTGAAATGATGAACAGTTGTGAGAGGCCATGTGTGTGCTGGGAACTGAGCCTAGAACCTCTGGAAGAGCAGCTGGTGCTCTTAACCACTGAGCCATCTCTCCAGCCCCTTGTTTTTGCTTTTTAAAGACAAGATCTTTCTATGTAGCCTTAAATTGATTGGAACTTGCTATGTAGACCAGACTGGCCTAGAACTCAAATACCTGCCTGTTTTTGTTGGGATTCATGGTATATGCCACCATGCCTGGCTACAGAGAATGGTTTTATCCACGAAGCAAAGCCTGTCCAGCAAGCACAGCTTAAAACAGACTGAAAAGTGTATATAAATGAACCTTACATTATTTGAGGAAGATGAGGTGGGGTGGTGGATGACTTAGGAAAGAGTGACCCACACATGGGTTAATTTAACACAAAATGTTGGATTATATAAAATAATGGCAACACAATCCTAAATGTCTTAGGAACCAATTCTAAACCCATATTTGTAGAAAGCAGCATTGGGGCATTGGGCTTTCATCCCCATTTAAGCAGAGAATTAAATGTGTGAAAGGCAATGATGGCATTTCAGCAGAAGGATCTTGAGGTTTGGTTAGACTGGCTTGCAGGTAGGGTTGTGGGTAATTGGGATGGAATAGACCCTATGTCTGGAAAGCTAAGTTTTAATCTTTTCTCTGTGATATGCACATTTCGTAGTCAATGTAAAGTGGATGAAAGCAGAAAACTGGGGCCATGGATTTGACTCAGTGTTGAGCACTGCCCAACACATGTGAGTTGGCAGATTCCATCCCCACCAAGTGGGGTAGGTAGGAGTTTGAATGCAGTCACGGGCATTACTCAACATCTAGCATGTAGTAGAGGGTTTTTTGTTTTGTTTTGTTTTCTGTTTTGGAAGGAATAATAGACAAAACCACAACCCAGGAAGACATAAGTGTAATATCTGAGCCATGGGTAGAAGACTAATAAGCTCCAAGAATTAATCTATTAACTTGTCTATTTTTCTCTAAAAAGTGATATATAATTTTCTCTAGAGACAAAATTCAGAACTGCAAGCCTTCTCTTAGAGTGATTATATTTTACTCTGGCTGTATTACATGATTGAAAGAGCCAGTGAGAATTCAGATTCACAAAATATTGCCGATTATTTGGTGTTTCTTCTTTAAGCCATCAGAGTGATTAAATAAATGTGGGGATCGTTGTGTCAGTAAGGACAAGAGAGCTTTGTTTCATTGTTACTGGACAAAGTGTAATTTCTTAAGGCCATGCTTTATTGTAAAAAAAAAATAGGACAGGTCCCAAGAGACCTCATCTTCTTGTCTACTTTCTTGTACTCTTTTCATAATATAGAGATTTGGGGATATATCAGAGAGATAAACGCTACGCAGATGGTTTTTGAAGCAGTGGGCATCAGACTCTGGACTGCAGCTCTTCCTTCTCTGGGTCATATGGCAGCTTGAATGTAGGGCGAGACTATGCCCCAGTTTCTTGCTTAATGAGTAGGAAATTAACAAAGGTTTGCAGCTTTTCATCCAGTATCATATTTAAAAAAATAAAGAGTTTACAGCTTTTCAGACATGTGCCTGAAAAAAATTAAAATATGAAGCAGAGCTTCGTATGAATAGAAGAACAAAAACTGATGGGCCAACCAGTAACTGTTCAAGCCTCACAGCTGCAGGGAGCAGAGAACTGTGCGTCTAAGGCGAAGGGAATAAAACAGTACATCTCTGTGACCTTGGGAAGTGGCGCCAGGGTTCCTGAATTTGAAACCAGAGTAGGGAAAGTCCTTCTCATAGGTTCCCAAATGAATTTGTTTCCAAATTCTAACAGTTTGGGGGACAGATACTCTTTGTCCTTTGTATCTCTTCTTTTCCAACTCAGCACGTGTACCGACATGGTAAGTCACTTTGTTTGTGGTGTGAGAGAAGGTGGGGGAGGGAGG
>LOEQ01006289.1:101857-124607 GCA_001685075.1 Bramus lutescens | reverse complement strand
CCCATCTAAGGGCTGGCCTATCAAAAGGCCAAGGCAGTTTCTTTGTTAACCAATTAAATTAACACATACACAGATGACCCTCCTATATCACTGTCTACCCTCCCTTGAAGCATACCTTGTGGTCCTTTACTAATTCCCCAATTTCTATAGGTATTCCAAGTGAATGCATACATACTCAGAAGCTGATGTATTAGAAAGTATGGAATATACCTGAACTCAGAGGCACAAGGAAGTAGGTTCTTAGTAGATTTCAACAGCACAGGCATTAAGACCACAAATGATGAAACAAAGTCTCATGAAACTAAACAGTTTCTGTCTATAAAATGACTATCATTTGACTGAAGAAGAAGTTTAGACAACAGGAAAACTTGTTTATCATCCATATCTGATAGAGGACTAATATCAAGAATATACAAATGCTCCAAAAACTGAGCAACAAAAGAACAGAAACAATGAACAATTTAAAAATCAAGAAAGTAACTAAGCAATATTCTTAAAACATTGCATAAGGCTCAGAAATACATTTTAAAATGTACAAAATCCTTAGCTATCATTAAAAGCAAACTAACTACTTTTACAGTGTATCTCTTCCTGACAACATCCTTTCTCTTACCAACAGCTAAGATTAAAAACAAAACTAAGCAAAACGAAAATGAAGAGGAATAAATGCTGGTGTGGATGTGGGGAAGACTGACACTCACTGCTGATGGGATAGCAGCATTGGATATTATAGATTTTGTTCACCTACTTACATATATATCATTTATTTTCATTTCTGTCTTTAATAACCATATTATGGACATTTCTGGGTTCAAATCTTGTTTTAGTTCTCCTGAGGAAATATCATGGAGGGAAACTCTGAATAATCTTGTATAGAAATATGTATATTGTCAAAAAATCTGTTTTCTTTATGATGTATTTAAATATTAAGATGGAGTTCCTATAAATATTTCTAATCTGTGCTTTCCAACAAGTAACTTTTACTTTAAACATTTTCTTCATAAGCAGTTTGTCAAGCAATGTTTCAAGCAGTATTTTATAAATGTTGATATTTTATTTCTTATTTTAGGTTAAAGTATTTCTTGATATTCATCTTGAAAATACTTTCAACTTTTAATTTTTACTTATTTCCTTATTTCTTTACTTTTATTGCGATGAGGATTTGTTTATGCAGAGGTCAGAGGACATTTTGATGAGATGGTAACTTCCTCCCAGCATACTGCTTCCAAGAATCTAACTCGGATCATCAGTCTTTGCAGCAAATGATTTTTTCACAGAACCAGAATTCCGTTTTTCAATTTGAATACATTTTACTGCAATTCAGATTCTTGTCTCATTATCACGTATGTTAAACAAGCTTATGTTGGCAAACTGCTGTTTTGCTTAATTTTCACAGTTTTCTTGGGATCAATCACCCACCACTTCTGGCTTTTATACGATTTCTGCTTTCTTTCCCAAACAGATCCCTGAGCTTTAGGGGATGGATTTGGCATAAACAGTTTTTAGGGTTGAGTGTTCCAAAGTCTCTCACCTATATGTAGGCACATCAAGCCACATTTTAACATATGTAAATGTTATTCTTAAAACATTTAAAAAATCTTGAGATATAAAGTTAGATATAAAACAGAATATGACTTGTAATTCTACTTATAGAAACATCTAGAGATGAAAATATTGTGCTCTTAATAAAGAGGCACTATTTATTTATTTATTTGTTAAGAGGTTACTATTTAAAGAGAGTGGAAATGAGGATCCCTAACTTCAAGGAAACAAGGAGTTTACTTATACTTGATGGAAATGGATGTTTTAAAGATGAAATTTATTGTGCAATTAAAATATGCTTAATATGCTTAGTTTTACTTTAGTTAATATTTACTGTCAACTTAAGAGTCTACGATCACCCTGGAGACCAGCATTGAGAATGCTGATGAGAATGATCTAGGCCTGGCTGCCTCTGTCCGTGTCTGTTGAGGGATTATCTAGAATTGAGACAGGCAGACTCACACTGATTGTGGCTGGCACCATTCTGCGGGAGAAGCTATATAGTAATATAGAAAATAAGTTACTTTAACTAATACGAATGGAGACAGACAAGAAAAATTACATGACACCAATTAACATCATGTGAAATGAAAAAAAAATGAAAACTGATATCTGTAAAAATTAGCTTAAGTGTCCACAACTCTGAAGTAATGCAAGCTATAGTTTAGAGATGTCCTATAAATGACTTAGAAATTAATTATATTTTATATGAATTCATTATATTTAAGTAATTCATTATATATTAAGTCTAAGAAAAATCTTAAAAGGTATGAACTGAGACTTTTGATGCTCAAAAATTTGAAACTACAAAGTGACATCAGATTTTGCAGCGTGTAATAGAAATATATGAAATGACATACTAGAGAAGAATTTTACTCTCCAGAGTAGCACTTCACTGACCAGTTATTATGCATTCCGTGAAAGAGTTTCCCAAAAATGATGACAGAAAGAATGTACTTTTAGAAAACTATTCTGAAGTTTATTGTAGATAGTATCTAGACATAATATACTGAATATTTTAAGCAGGAAATTAAATGATTCTGGATGAATCTATGATAAAAATAGAGAATGAAGGGCAATGAGAATTGACTATAGCATCAAAGGCAATAAATATTTACCCATAGAATAGGAATTATAGCTCATCTTGGAAACATAATGTGGAATATAGTCAGTTAATGAATGTAAATATGTACAAAATGATGCTGCTGTAAGGCAGACTGCAAAAGGTCAGGATGTGTTCTGAATGCTATTGTCCTGCAGCATAAAAATATTCTTTACATAATAGTTTAACCAGTATAGCAGATATAATTAAATTGTTATGCCACACACTAGGAGGGTAACAAGGCATAGCATTGTTTTATTATGAAAATGCACACAATTAGCTTAAACTAAGAAAATATATTTAAAAAATCTCTTCACAAAATAGAAGCATAAGTCAATAAAGAGAAATAATATGGTTATATACCACTTAAAACACAAGATGACTATTTAGATAATAGACCAAACATAATGTTAATGATATCATACCAGTTTGAGGTAAGCATTCTCAATAAATTAATATTTTAAAATGTCAATTCTAAATACAGGGTTTCAACTTAATGAAACAGAAAGCTTGCAAGGTAGATACTGGAGCAATATAAACTATCCATATATTTACTATATAAAGGATTAATATAAAGGAAATTCTGAACAATAAGCTATTATTTTCCATATTTTATATTGGCAAAAGTTCGAACCATAATTAAACTACCAGTGCTAAACCCATATATGTACAATTAATTAGTCAAAGCTCATAGATAAAAACTAGTGTGTCATTCTGATTTTTCTGCAAACATATTTATCAACTAGGCCATTGAGAGTCCGTTGACTTCTAGCAGCTTACAGCTACAAAAGACCCTCTCGCATGGCACGCTATCTTAAGGTACCTCTACCATTGGGCTGCTGACCAGCTTAAACAATTCTGTCTCTACTCAGTGATGCTCTGAGAGCCTGTTCTCACTCTCTTCTTCCTGGATCTTTTCTGAAATGTTCATCACACTGGTACAGCAGTTTGAATTCTCCTTTTGTTACTACTGCTTGGTTTCTCAGAGTCTCTCTCTTAAATAGCATTATGCTCTAAGGGCATACTCAAATCCCTGTTGTTCAATTTATAGTCATGACATAATATCTGTCACAATGGACAAAGCAAAGTTTGACACATATTGAAGAAGAATTTGGTAAATCTATAGTAATGATGGATTACTTTTATGTATCACTTGCAATAAATGGTAAAAACTGGAAAAGGTTTTATATCAAAAACTGGACCCATGATGAAAAATTTAAATTGTTTTTATGAGTATATATTTCTTACCAAAACTAAGAACAATATTCATCTTCCATAAACTATAAATTCCAATATATGTCAGCAAGTGGTGGGATTTCATGTCTATTCCCTCCTTTTGTACAATTTTCATTAATAATGTGGCTCTGAATGGGCTGACCATACTCCAGATATTTGTGGTAGAAAGCAAACATCACTTATTTTCAGAAGTTTATATACATCAGCATCTGTTTTCCTCCTTCTGTGGTTATTGCACTTACTGTTTGGAAAACAGTTAATCAGAGACCTACAATAAATACAATCAATGTTCCAAATTAGATGTTGGAGGAGACATTAGGAAGTATCATGAGATGCATTAGACTAATGCATTCAGCATGCTGGGGCTCCCTCTAGGAAAACTGTGTTAAGGCTGCATTTATGGAAAATCACAGATGATCAAAGGTGATTGATGGGATTATTCATTACAGAAGCTAAGACTGCAATCAAACTCAGATGAAAACAGAAGAAATGAAGAAAGGAAATCAAGAGCTAAATGCAAAAGTGCAAATTTTATGATGCAATCCATAAAATAGCAAAATCAGAATTTGTAATATTGATATAATTACTATTCCAAGCAAAGAGAAAGAAAGAGAGACTTGGAGTAGAAATAAAATCTTCCAATATCAGATATTTACAAAGCATTATAGAAATTTTTATCATTGAAAAAGTAAGATGATAGGGAAAATATTCTATTAACAATGCTATTTATTATGTGGTATGATACAGTTATAGAACATGAAAGTATGCAAAAGGAGATTTAAAGTGAGGTATTTCTGGAACTTTTAAGAAAATTATTTCCATCTTCCAGAAACTGTAAAACTTCAATAGTCAGTAAGTAGTGGAATTTTGTGCCTATTTTCTCCTATTTGACAATTTTCACTAATAATGTGGCTCAGAGTTGGCTGACCAACTCGAGGGTGTGTCCAAATCTCAAGATCTAAAGAGTAAAACAACAACATAAACTGGACTACATGGAAAAGAGAACAAGGAAGAAAAATTAAAGTTTGTTTAGTAGGATGAAGAAAGTCCATCTGGAAGAAATGATGGGAGACTATATCACAACACATTGTTTAAAAATCTTAAAGAATTAATAAAATTATATTAAGAAGTTAAAAATAATAACTATAAAATAAAAAGAGGGGTTAGTGAGAAGTGATTACATTCAAAATACATTACATGTGTACAAAATGTCTCCATCATGTTAAAACTGGCCCTGCTTCTTCCTCACCAGCTGCCACACTCAGGAGAGTGGTCCCTGCACCTCACCTTGGTAACACAATAGAACTGGCCCTGATGGTGTTGGTGCAGGTGAACAGGTCTGGAGGGCACGAGAACAGGATAACCAGTCAGATTTTCTGCTTACTGAATAGGGTGAAGTAGCTACAGTGGTCCTGGAGAGCTTGCTCTAGTGATAAATATGGTGGGAGAGTTGGTGGATTGATCAACCCAGCTCCCAACCAGGCCAAGTTCCAGGACTATGAGTTGGTCCTACCCAACATCTACCCCATGTACGATCTGCTCGAGCAAATGAAAGGCTGGGTCCTGCAAATCTAAAACTCTGGGATCTCTATGACACAGGGCAACATTATGATGCCCAGGAGACCTAGTGAGAGCCCAGCAGAACAGGAGGCCTTGAATCAGACCAATGAACACTTGAAAGTAAAAATGTATGGACTGATCATTACACTGTTTGATTCACTGTATCACCCTGCAGATTTCATGATAATTTTCTTCTTTTTCTTTTAAATTTCATTTTGTTTTTTTTTGGGGGGGGAGGTAACAGGGGCAAAGGGTGGGGGTGAAAGGATAAGCAGTTATATAGGACAGTATGCATTATGTGGAATCCACAAAGAATCAATAAAATGTTAGAAAAATGTTTCAGTCAAACATACTATTAAATATAACTAATGTGCTTTAAATTGCTTTATAGAAACATCATTTTCAAACAATTTTCTGAGTACTCAAGATCTTTGTGGCATCATCAATCCTATAAAAAATCTCATCCTACTAATAAATAGAAATTAGAATATTGCCCAAGTTATTTTATTGCCCAATAAAACTCAGGATGACCAAACATCAAAGATATTTAGATAAACAACAATCACATCCTCTTATGTTAATTTAGGTAGAAGTCATTACTGAAGTGAAAACCATCTGGTATGAGAAAACAATACATCACATCAGTTTGAGTTTACTCAAGGGTTCCTGGAGTTATTTAACTCCAAGAATATCATTGTAATTCAGAATATTAAAAGTAAATGAAGAGAAAAATTATGCAATTATTTTAAAGATGCAAATTGAGTATGCAAGAAAATTCAATGCACATTCCCTATTAAGCAAAAAAATAACCAATTGAGAAAGTCTCAATAATCTGTGTATATAATGGGACTTCTTTTCCATGATAAACAACATCTACATCATTTACAGGAGTACTTCCTTATGGTTTTACTGGCGAATTTTATGTCAACTTGAACAGTCTAGCGTCATCTGAGAGAAGGTAACCCCAATTGAGAAACTGCCTTCATATGACAGGGTTGTGGGAAAGCCTATAAAATATTCTCTTAATTAGCAATTGATGTAGGAGGCCCCATGCCCTTGTATGTCGTGCTTTAGAAAGTAGAAGCTATTCTGAAGCTGACTTTCATTGAGACAGAAACACCGTTGCTTATATTTAAACATGTTAATACTTAATAACTGTTTGTGATATAAAATCTGAAATAAAAAAGAGTATCTCTAGTGTAGGAGGAGCTCTTAGTTTCTTGAAATTCTGAAAAGCATTAAGTATGCTTTAAAGACCCAAGCTTTAAAATGTGAAGCAGCTCCACACTTTAAAGCAAGAGGTAGTGAAAGTTAACCCAAACTTTTCAATGAAGAGGCAAGGATAAATACCTAAGGTAGGGTTCAAGGAGAAGAATATTAGACTAAGTTTTAGTTACCCAAATACAAGTCTAAAAAAAACCTGATGTTTTAAAATGGTACAGATTTCAATGATAAGAAGTAAAGAACTTTAGAATAGAATCAAATGCAGTTTTAGTGACAAGGGCAGAAGAATTGAAGCTATAGAATGTGAGACTAGCTCTGGCCACAGCTAGACCAAACCTCTCATAACAGAGTAAGCAGGTGCCTTGGTGCCTGAGAGAGGACTCAGATGGTAAAATGCTTGCTTCAACAACAGAAGGGTGTGGGTTCAGAAGCACATCATCATCACAAAATCTGACATCTGTGATTCCCTCTACCATTGCCTTTGATGAGAGGGAAGGCAGAGTCAGAAGAATACCTGGATATTTTGTCAGGCATGAGTTCCTGGTAAATGTAGTGGTGGACAAGAGGCTGTTTCAAACAAGTGGATGAACTACTACTGAAAATCTCTTGTCCCCACATGCGTGCTCAGGCATCTATGCACCCTCATTCAAACAAAGGAATGCACAGACAGGTACTCCCACCCACGCAAACCCTCACAAAGATTTTGTTAAGGTATCTTGCTCACTTAAATATCTGTTAATTCCTGAAGTGAGTTTTAAGAAGGGAGAATTTAATTTAAATAAAAAGACCTAATATGTCATCAGAAACATGAAGATGGGACTATTAAGATCCTGGATTTACATTATGAATAAGATGCTATGCTGTCAAGAATTGCTTCTTATGTCACTTAAGTTTAGTGAGGAATTAAATAGTTCAGCTCAGTAAACTGTGAAAGATAACCATAAATTATTTAAAAATATTGCCTAATTATCTAAAAGTGCATATCACACACATCTTTAGTAAGATAAACTATTTGAACATTTTCATGAATTACTGTGAATGTAGTTACTTTATAATACTGATGTAGTAGGATAGAACTTTATGAATGAATATTTTACATCACAAATCTATCACATTGCTCACTTTACATAAATGATACATAAGTAATTATGTCATCATTGAATTCTCAGTATAGGATGAAAAAGCTCATTTAATTACTGTTAATGGCTATTAAGTTTTTATAGCATGGTATTAATTGGAAGTGTCACAGACTTTACTGACACCGTGGGGCATTTCTATCCAAATGGGTAAACAACATGTTACAATGCTAATGTTAAAATATTGATATGATTCTGTTTTATGTGAGGGTATAAATATTGATTAGAAAGAGAGGACTGTAAGTATTGATTTCCTTCCTAGGAAAATTGTCTAAGCCTCTGTTCCTAGTTGCATATACATGTACTTAAACTCTGAATCTGTAATTTATGGTTTGAGAAGAAAAGGCAAAAATCAACAGGTAATGGCTTGTACAACTTTCTATTATTATCATTAAGTCACTTCTTCCTTTCCCTCAGTAACACTCTTCAAGTTCAAGATGATTACTCTGACCTTGTTGCTGATTCGGCTACTCCTGCCTGTCCATTATTTAATTTTATTTGGTAAATCTCTTTGACAGTTTTATTGCAGTCTCAAAATAGAATTGATCCAAGGCCTGGTTTGCTTTGACAATCTTTCCAAAGAATACAGATATCCCCATTAACAGGCACTTTGAACAGAAATAAAACTAAATACAATCTTACCTCAATCCGAAACGCTCCAATAGCAGTTTCTTTTGTCCTGCAACTATGTAGAGAGGGGATCCATTAAAAAGAAAATGAATGTTTGGAGTAGAGCATTGATTAAGCATCTAATTCCAAACTTCAAAATCATCATTTTAAATTATTCATTGCAGTTGAATCGTATGTTACAGAAAAGGAAAATTGTAAGGAAATTTCTCTGCTGGGGCAGCATTGGACCTTCAAGAGTCTGTTAACTTCAGTGAAGCTATCAAAAGCAACAGAGACAGGAATGTTCTGGTTTCAATATTGAAGTAAGTGCTTTAAGGCTCAGCCTTTTCCCTTTCTTTTGATTATTTTCATGAAATGGAAGGAGTGCTCACATTGTTGCCGATGCGATATTTGTAATGAGGTTAACATCTTAAAGAAAAATGGCTCGATATTTATATCTCTCTACAATAAGTATTTTAGTAGACACCTGAGTAGTGTGTGACAGTAACAAATTTAAACCATAAAAAAGCAAATTAATGGAGCTTAGAATTCTACAGTTGTTAGATGTTTCACAGGGGTGAAAGTGTCAGTGTTTAGGCCCAGTTTTGTAGTTCTTTGACAAATAACATCATGAAATATGGTTAAAAAAATAAGAGGTTTAAGTTAAAAAAGACATTAGAATAACTATATTTTAAAATATTGGTGCCAAATTATTCATGTTAGAACTAGCATCATAAAGATAAAGACACTACAATGTAGGAATTACATTAAAGAGCTTTTATTACTTATGATTTTTAAAGGAATTAAAACATGTAGCTAGTGACAGTTTGAGCAGCTAGAGTGATGGAATTTGGGATTAATGAAATTTCAGTCCATGAACGTGGAATGAAACTATTGTAAGGAAGAAGATTATATGGTCAGTTGGAGTCTTTGAGCAGAAGTCCAATACTATATTGATGCTGAAGATGGCTGAAAATAATTTATTTACATAATAATGGGTATATAAACAATATAATTATTGAATGAATAAAAGAAGAGATGGATTCAAATAGGTATCCTTGAAGTGTTAGTGCCAGGACATGGGAAAGAATTGTTTCCAAGAGGGACTTTAGAGAAAAACAAAACTCACTGAGACCGCTCACAAAAAGAAGGCAAATGTGCTGTTAGAGACAATAATGGAAAATGGGGTACTGAGTAGGGATGGCTGTTCTTTCAGATCTGACAGAAGAAAAAGGTACAAAATTTTAAGTAAATGTAATGAAGCAAGAACAAGGAAACAAAAGAAATAAACTGGGAATGGTGGAGCATATCTGTAATCATAGCAACGGGAAGAGGAAGGCCTAGAATTAAGAGTTCAAGGTCATCTTCAACTGCTTATCCAGTTTAATGCCTGCCTAGGCTATACCAGACTCTCTCTCCAATACACAAAACCAAAGGAAAACAAAAATAAAGTAAACTGTAGTTCCCCAGGCTTAACATCAAGGTGGGAGCTCAATTAGGATCCATGACACTTTATTGTCCATTCTCTGGGGAAGGTTAATTACCTTAACCTAAGGAAGGCCAACTAATAGACTAGAGCCTGTCATTTTCCTTTATCATGTAAATCTTCTATTCATATGCTACACTTATTGAGCACAATTGGAAGTTAAAAAAAGAGACCATGTAGATTATTATCTTCCAACAGAGTATGGAAGGATAAAATTGAACTCTGACACAGAGACAGAATATAGCTTAGGCATCAATACAGTGTTTTATATAAACAGAACAAACATTTCCACAAAGGTCCTTCAGATTTGGTTTCTGAGTCATTGATAACCCTGCTGTGTGAGTGGTTTCAAGGGAATGGGGCAAAACAATTCAAACGCAATTGACTGAAAAGGGATGATACTTAACTGACTTGTCTGAGAGTTGAGGAGTGTCCATTAATAACTATAGGAAGCAGTGTCTAGGTACAGAGAAAGAAAGAGAAATTGAAGCAGGGAACCATTCAACTAATGCACATTCCTTTTCTGTTGTTAACAGAAGGTGGAGGGCCAAGTGGTAGAATATAACTCAGTGCAGAATGAATGCAGTTAAAAGGGTTTGACCTTTTCCAAGGATCAGAGCACAATGATGGTGGTTCAAATCAAAGCTTCTGGAAAAGCAACGTTACATGCTTTGGTACTGTATGCTGTCAGAAACCCTCAAACAAATAAATTATTTGTAGATTTAAGAGGCATTCAGTAGCTATCTTCCTTATACTCACTGGGCTTGAGTTATACATCATAGGCAATAGGTAACATTACGGAGTGTATTTTATAAAACTAATATGCCCGATTTGGCATAGCTGATTTTATTATTGATGCACATATATGAAAATGTAACAAATTCTAAACAACTGGGATGAAAGGGGTTAATCAATTCAGTAAAAATGCATTGTGTATGAGTTTTTATAGATAAAACTCCCACCAAAGATTTGATAAACACAAATTTCTTACATTAGTAATTATAAAAATGTTCCCTCTTACATAATCCTATAGAAAATGAAACCCTTTTATCCTGACATTTATTCATTTATTCTCGATCCAACATTAACAATGTTAGAATTAGAAAATGTGTTGTACCAGGTAATTGTGTCATCATTTCTGTGCCAAAACTATATTTCTGGTAAAATAAGAAATTTCAAATTGGTCTGGGTAAATAAAATTTAATAATCAAAATTATATTTCAATGACTTAATATATGCTTAATATAGGATAAAATATAGACTTTGCAGAATTAAACATATATTAAATGAAGATAGATTATATGACAGGTATATGGCAAAATGACTAATAAATGGGCTATAATTTGTATACTGGGTATAGTTTACAAAATTTTATTACTTGATTTCACATTGAATCATACCTATTAAGTATCAAATCATAGTGAAAGCCAGATTGAAATCTTAGTTTGGCTTTTTTAGGCATCTTTACCTTTTGCTTTCTTTTACAAATGTGGGGTTTTGTTTCTACATTCTGTTATTTTAGGACTGATTAAATTGCATGGTGCAAGACCACAGAACTATACACTAGTCCTTTCTTGTGTAGGCTATGGCTCTGTTTCTGTCTTTGTCTCTCACATTCACAGAGTGCCATTAAGTTTATTATATTTTACACTGCACTGCAATCCCTCTAGTAGCTTTACCTTTTCATATGCCCTAGTTCTGTGATTCCAGATCATTATTGCCCACAGTGTTTCTGTCTGTCTAGCTAGCGTAATCCCCTTCCTGAAAAGTCAGCCACATTTTCTTCTCTTCGGTGCCTCTCCCACTAAAGAAGTACACAACACTAATAACGTCAAGTCTAAATCAAATAATGCCAAGATAAACTAGGTTATACAAAATTGTATCTATAGTCAATCTCTCCCGGAGTTAATAATTCTCCATGAGGACAGTACTAATCCATTCATGGAAATAGCCCACATGACCTGGTCTCCTTCAAAATCCCACTTCTCACTACTCTTTCATTGAGGAACAATTTTTTTAATTTAAATTAATTAATTTTTAAAAAGTGATTTTTTTCTCATTTTGCTTACCTTTCCCAGTTCCCACTACCTCCCCTCCTCCTTCTCCCCACACCTTCTCTCTACCCCAACTCCCATTTACTCCTCAGAGAGGGTAAGGCCTCCCAAGGGGACTTAACAAAGTCTTACACATCACTTTGAGACAGGACCAAAGCCCTCCCTCCTATATTTAGGCTGAGCAAGGTATCCCTCCAAAAAGAATGTGCTCCACAAAAGCCAGTTCAAACACTAGGGAAAAAAAAATTTTCTGCTCACACTGCCAGTGGCCAGAAAGACTGCACCGGGCATATATCTGTTATCCACATTCAGAAGACCTACTTTGGCCTTATGCAGGGTTCCCTGCTGTCAGTAAAGAGTCAGTGAGCTCTCCTAGCTCGGGTCAGCTGTTTTTGTGGGTGTCCCCATCATGGTCTTGACCACTTTGCTCATATTGTCACTCCTCCCTCCCTTAGACTGGTCTCTGGAAGCTCACACCAGTGCTTAGCTCTGGGTCTCTGCATCTGCTTCCATCAGTTGCTGGATGAATGTTCTATGATGACAATTAAGGTAGTCATCAACATGAGTCTGAGATGCCATCTCACACCAGTCAGAACGGCTAAAATCAAATTACTGATCAGAGCTTATACTGGAGAGGATGCAGAGGAAGAGGAACATGCTTCCATTGCTGCTGGGAGTGTACATTTATACAGCCACCAGTATGCCTATTTCCCAGAAAACTGAGAATTAGTCTGTCTTAAGATACAGCAATACCACTCTTTGGCATATACCAAAAGGATGCAGACCTATACCACAAGGAAATTTGCTCAACCACATTCATAGCAGCATTACTCAAAAATAGCCACACTTTGGGGAATAAATTTCTAATACAGTTGTAAAGTAGGTCTGAGTTTATAGGGAAAACTAAATTTCTACTGCTCAAAATATAAAAATGTGTCCAATAAATACTTTATTATGCATTTATTTAGTGCATAACTTAGATAAGAAATAAATTCATTATGATTAATTAAAATCTGAAAACACATACATAAAAGAAATGAAAACACAGCAAATATGGATAAAAACAAGAACAGACAGTGTTTAAACATACAGCACATGGTTGAAAGAGAAATAGTCATGATAAAACAATTCTGTATTATACAAAGGGGAAAAGAACAATTTGGTAAACTTTAGAAACAGTCATTTGATTTTCAAAACAAGATGTTAATGTTGAATGTATCAGTAGAATTATACTTCATTAATATTAAAAGAAATTATTATAAGACAGTAGAAAAAAGGCATTTCATAATGGCCCCCCTTAGCACTGTTAAATTCTCAGATAATACTTAACTAAAATATATTAAGACCAAATGTAGACTATGAATAATATGAAAATATACTTTACTTTAAATAAAATATAAAAGCATATGAACATGGATAGATATAAAAGTTCATAGATGCATGAGAATATGCTAATTAACGTGTAGATGAGTGGCCAAATACTAATTCCTAGTAAATTAAGACAGCATTTTTTCTTTTCTTACACTCTTTTTCTATACGTTTGAATATTTTACATTTAAATCACCCAAGTGGCTAGGTTTAATGTCAGGCCAACACGTTGGCTTTTTTAGTAAATGGCCAATCTGTCCATGTGGAATGTTAAAATACATATTTATAGGAAGGCAATGAGGAGATACATATTTATAAATGAAAAGGAAAAGTGGAGAGGTGAGCTAAAAACTAGATAGCTAAACTTCTCGTGTGAAAGAAATAATAAACAGAACTGAAGATGTGTAGCTCAGAAGGAATTGGATAAAATGCCTTTTATTACTTTGATACCTAAAGCAGCACTTTCAAATTACAAAATTTATTTTTATGGCATTTTTCATTGTATGATAATAGCTAACTGAAGAACATAAATATGAATTTCATCATTCTTTTAATGTGATCTACTTATTAAGTACAGTGATATGTATATAAAAGAGTTGGGATAGGGAACAGTTCTATTAAAAATTAGAAAAACCAAGAAAGTAGTAACTAGAGAGTTCGAAGCAGTATTTTCCTCCTTCTATCTTGATTTGAAACAAGATACTTATTTTTTCTTTTTTTAAAACTATTTATTTATTTATTATGAATAGTGTTCTGACTGCATGTATGCCTACAGGCCAGAAGAAGGAACCAGATTTCATTACAGATAAGTGTGAGCCATCATGTGATTGCTGGGAATTGAACTCAGGACCTCTAGAAGAGCAGCCACTGCTCTTAGCCACTGAGCCATCTCTCCAGCCCATCTTTCCTTCTTTTGGGGATCAGATTGTGGAGCTCCCGAGTCTCCATGGACTGGGTGGGTCTCCCGGTCCTCTGCTCCCATTTGCTTCCCGAGTGCACTGTGTTTTTTCAACCCCAAGGTTGTGGAGCTCCCGAGTCTCCATGAAGCCTTGTGAGGGTTACCCAGCCCAGCGTTCTGCTTCTTATGTGCCTCCCGAGACAAGATACTTATCTGTGAAATGCCAGTCATTAATTTCCTGTATTTTTCAATGTAGGGTTGGGGCCCTGTAAGAATTCCTACATCCATATTAGCATGCCAACTGGCATTACCATTACACATGTCTTGTTTAGACAACCATATCATAAGATTTATGTGTGGAGTTTCCCTTTCTTGTCTATAAGAACCATCTCGTAGCAAAAAAAGACTCCGTGATGTTTTTGGCTGTTAGGAGATGGGGTTGTGCTACAGGTACATTACCTATGATTGGCACCCCATAATCATGCGTTCTCTACATGTTATATTCCTTGAGATTCATGATGTTTGGTTTTCACAGAAGTTTTGCTGTTCCTTCTCTTGAGATAAACCTGAAAGAAAATATAATCTTGCATATTTCTGTGTTTTTTGAGAAATTTAGGATGATATTGTACTGACTTCTGGAAAATTTATAAGTGTGCATATCTTTAGAAATGTTAAGACAAAAATTGAGCACTAAATATTTAAAAAATTAATAGTTAAAATCTCAACTAATAATTTAAATTTGCTTCCTATTTTAGAAATAAATTGATACTACAAAAAGGGCCTTTGACCCTTGGAACTGGGAACCCTTGGAAATTCAAGTGTACTAATCACTTAAATCTGTTTTAAATATTTTTAATAAATTGGGATCATTTGATAAAAAAATGAATAAGATTCAGGGATCAAATATTTAATGCTCATATAGCAAATCAACAACTTTGTAATATGAACTGGAAAAGATTGAAATTGATAAGATATTTCATATAGATTATTTTGAAAGTGAAAAGTAAAACACTTGTTCTTGTTTTTATCAACTCTCTTATGCATATTGGCAATTTCATTAATTAAAATGAATTGACTAAAATCGATATCAAGTACCTTTCATATACTGTGTTTTGCTTGAGATTAATGTACCCTCTGGGATTTACTTCTTTCAAGTAAATGTTAACAGGTACATGTGAGACTTGTCTGCTCAAACTGATTTTATGGATATTTCAAAGTCCTTATGACTCTTGACAATGGAAATCCAAAGCAAAATCTTTGGTATTTTACTAGAAGAGATAATGCCTAACTACATGGGAACAATTCCTGCACAGAATATTATGTTTCCAAAAGATAATAGCTGAAGAATTTTTAACAGAGAAGATGGAAAAGGTAAGTATTTAACTAATGCAGTTAATTAATGCATACACTTAAACATACATTTGTCTCTACATCCACCCATTCATTTGTCTGTCTCTCCATCTAGCCAATCACTGCATCATTACTAGAGGATAAAATGTTTGTGCAATAACAAAAATTCAATTGACTTCTCTCATAATTCCTGTATAGAGACTGTCCATACAATTTAAATATAATGTTACATGTAATGGTATCATAAAGGAGACATTAAAGGGCAGAAACACACTATCTAATGTTTGGAATATATCAAAGTATTTCAGGAGAAATGGCATTTATAATGATCATTTATGAAGGAAAACTAGACTATAATGCTATAAAAATATGAAAAGGAAAGTATGATAGAAGGATTTAATAGGGAGTGGATGGGAAAGTAGGCTAAAGCAGAAAATATGAAGAGAAACAACTAACACTAAAGGGTTTTTGAAAAGTCATATATAAACCCACTACTATAGAAGCTTACACACACACACACACATGTATATTGCAAGAGAGAGACAGCTATAGATACATGACTGGTGATAATAGATAGAGCAACAAATAATAGATATGTATAAAAGGAATTTGAATGGGTTCAACAAATAGTGAGGTGACAATGATCAAACTAGACATCTTATGCTAACAAGCAAAAACTCCAGTGCCAGGAATGGGTCACATCTTTTTACTCCTCAGCCAAAAAGGGTCCAATAATTCTACCTCCACAAATATCACTGGCTTTTGCCAAGACTCTTGGCTACCACTTACATCCTAATGACGATCTCTTTTTACTGAAGACACCACATACTTATATCATCACACATGCAAAAATCACCTACTTAAGCATTACCCCTGCTGACTAGATTTCTTGGTTCTGGAAGATACTTTGTATGTTACCAGAGGAGAAAACTAATCATCATACCTCTACAAACCCTGAAGTCTACAACAGAGACCTATCTGAAAGACATTACTGTTATGATATAGAAAGAAATGTTATGTGAGTAATCAAGCATGTTTTGTTTGGACTTAAGGTCCACTCCATGACATGGGACCCATAAGTAAAACTGCCAAAGTGGTCAAGAACCTGATATAGATAGGTCATAGATCTAGTGGAAAAGGACTATCAATATTATCCTGCTAAGAGATAAGTGACTTTTTAATGACTTATTGCTATACCCAAAGATCTGGCCATCACTCAGTCCTCATCAGAGAAGCCTTTTAGTCCAGTGGATAGTAATTAATACAACGATTCACTGTTGGAAGAAGCTCAGAGAATGAGATACTTTAGAGTAGTCAGCCTTATATTGAACATCTTCATCAACTCCTTGACATGGTGTCCAGAGATATATGTGAAAGAGGTAGAAGAAAGACTCTAAGAGTCAAGGGTAGTAGACATTTCCAAGGAAATAGCGTTTTGCAGACATAATAACACTGCTACACACATCCATTTTCAGAGTGGGTGACAGTAACAAATTTAAACCTAACAAAATCTCAGCACTGGGAAGGGGAAATGGTCATTGGATCCTACCCTAGCCAGCTGGCTATATAGTAGACACGTGCTGGAAAATAGGAAATCAGATTTCTTTAATGGAGTATCACTGGATATATTAACCATGCTCTAGGGTAGGCCCCATGCCTAGGAATAATTGACCAAAACAAAACAGACTCCACACTGTGTGAGTGTGTGAGCCCTTTTATATTTTTTGTGTTATTGTTTATTTTTTGATTTCTTTGATGTGTGTAGTTTTGCTTGTTGTTTTTCTTTGAGAGAGAGAAAAAAAGAATAAAAATTTTGTAAGCCAACAAGAGGTGAGAGCATAAAAGAACATAGAGGAAGATAGAGAATTTGATGAAAATAGGTTGTGTGAATGAAAAGAAAATACAAATAATATGAAATTATAAAATCTAAAAAATACAAACATATGGAAAAGAAAAAGGATGGCATGTAAAAGAGTCATCAATTTTTGTTTGTATTTCTCCTAATTTAAACCATTTTTTCATTTTTTCCCTACCAAGTATGTAGTGTGAGCAGTTGTTTACTCTGCATACCGCTTTCATTTTCCCGCTGGAAACACATTGGTATACTCGCCAAAGATTTTACCTCAAAATTCATCTCTTCTGAAAAATCAACTAGTCTTATCAACTCTGGCATCAATTGTGTCTAGAGTGATAGGTTCGCTCACGGGAAGAGTAGGAAAAGTAATTACCAGGAGGAAAATACGAACATACAGGTCTTCAAAGAATATATTATATGTATTATTATAATATATAATAATTGGTATTATTATTATATATTAATAGTCACATGAGACAATAATTTACAACTGAAGGTAATGCATACATTTAATACTGTGGGAGAACAATGATGAAGGTCAATTAGGCACAGATATAAATAGAATTATTTCAGTATGTCAAATTGTAAACAGGTATGTAAATAACTTTATAGTTAATGCAAATAATTTTCAAATTATGCTAAACTGGATTTAGGAACATTAATAAATATAAATGTTTGATACTTTCTCTATCACAATTATGCATTTCAGGAGGAAACTAATCTAAATTTAAACTGTTAATACTTACAACTGAATTTCCAACCTATAGATTGATAATAGGAATGTTACAGATTGTGCTCATCTATAATTTTTCTTCTTTGTTTTGGCAATGCTAGTCTCAAAATACAAAAGCAGCAAGGTGAAATGAAACCACCAACTTATGTACTTCTGGGTTTAATAAAAATTTTCAAGCAATTAGAAAAATATAAATGAATTCTTCTTAAGTGGATGATAGTGTCTATTTGGAAGAAAAGGCTAATAGCAGGGAATACAGCATATTTTCTTGGCACGGTGTATTACTCCGCCTTGTAGGAAACTTTGGAAAGATTCAATATGTATAAATTGAAACAATACTGCAAAGATTAGCGTTAAACTCTTACATCTAAAGGGACTGCTAGGCATCAAATGACTTTAAATTTTGAAAGCATTCAAGTCACAGTAAGACAAAAATATCTTATAAGAAAGATCTTAAACTACATAACAACTGAGATTTTTTATAAGTAAGACTCACTTTCCCTGGTGGAATATTGACTGCAGCACAGAAAATATCTCTTGTATAATAGCATAAGTTAGCATAGCCAATGTCTAGGAAGATTTAATATTCAAAATATTACCTTATATTAATGCAGATTCTAGATTTGCATGTTTTCATATTATAAAACAATCACAAAATTTTAAAATAGAAAAATAAGACATTTATAAGCATTAAAAACATTTATTTCTCAGAAACTCTAGACATCAATAAGATTGAAAGTCTCTATTCAAATTTTAGTGCCATCTCAGAAAGACGTTTTACTTGCAAGATTTGAATACATAAACATAAAATAATCAGAAATTATTTTCCTACTTATTTATTCAACATGTTATTGCCTCTTCAGCCAGTATAAAAACAAACATAAATTTTACTCATGATTAAACTGTGCTAAACATCACAATACTATAAAATATAT
Organism: Bramus lutescens; assembly: GCA_001685075.1. Classification (NCBI taxonomy): domain Eukaryota; kingdom Metazoa; phylum Chordata; class Mammalia; order Rodentia; family Cricetidae; genus Bramus; species Bramus lutescens. Next base: position 105,519 of record LOEQ01006289.1, on the reverse strand, counting down.
AAATACACATAGTATTATGCCCATAAAAGGGTGACCCTATTCAACATTTTCAATGTGTCATCCTGCTAGAATGGAGAGGTGTGTTTCTGCATACACTCACCAGAGGTGAAGTTTGGGCATGATTGATTACATGATTCTATTAATTTACTCATAAGTTAACTGAAAGAAGTATTGATACCTACTTCTCATTATTGTTATCAAAGTTATAAGTATTAATATACATGTGGTTATAGAAAAAACCTCAATGGACTTACTGTAAACACAAGAAAGAATAATTATTTTTGATTTAATAAGTTAAAAGAGAATCCTTGACAAATTGCATTTCCTCTAAAAATTATTTTATTTTTAACTTACCTGTGCATAGAAATGTATATTATGTATTGTCTCTTGGTTTGTGTCTATTACATGTGCACACAAATGTGGGTGTCAGTATCTGCCTGTTCATGAAGGGCCTAGAGGAGGATAGCGGTGTTGTATTCTAGGATTCTCAAATTTCTTCTCTTAAGACAGGGTTTCTCCCTGGGCCTGAGCCAGATTGGTGACCTGCAAGCCCCAGAAATTCTCCTGTGGCAATTTCCCTACCTCACAGAGAAAATGTTGGAGTCATATTTATTCAACCATTATTGGGTCTGGATTTGAACTACATCAGGCAATCATAGTCACTGATCTCTTCCCCAGATATTAGCATCTTGTTTATTGACCTAAGGCATTTTGTGTTTAAACTGTGAATTCTTTGATGTGATATTCCTTTGATAACTTTACTATACGGTACATAAATAATGATCTTAAGGAATTCACAGTTAGCTTAGCGTTCATTTTCAGAACCTTTTGTGATGAGGTATATATATATATATTTCTCTCCACGGAAATATTTAGAGGAATATTTTTTGAAAACTGGTCTTTGCCTGTTATTGTTGATCTTACATTTCAAGCAATTGATTATGCTGGAAATTCCTGTCTCATCATGGCTTAATGAAACAAACTGCCACTAACAGTGAATTCCTTGAGGCTGTGTGGTGTTCTCCTAGAAAGACTAGCTCACAGAGTATATGACACCAAAGGTGTTTAATAAATGTGTTTTAAATTAAATAATTAATGACTAATGAATTGAATCATGTGATGCTTATGGAACTACTAGGGTTGTTAAATCTATTGCAAATAAAGATACTGGGGTTGCTTCTGTGTGTAATTTGGACCTGTGTCATGTACCATTATTCTAGCATGAGTAAATGAATTTACTTAACCATTAAAGTGAATTGATATAAATGGATTGCTATCTTTCTCAAATATCAGATAGTATAATTGGAATAGTTATTTTGCCTCATTGGACATTGAATCTCCACAGGTAGCATTTTTAAAAATTCCATGATACAGAAAGGACAGTGTTATATATAAGTTTCAGATAGGCGCTAAGTCTAGAAAGTAATAAATCTAGTGATTGTTAATAAGTGGATGATGTGGTTGGCTAGAGAAGTCAGAGCCTTAACCTCACAGATTAAAAATAGTACTTTAGCTTTTGCAAGAATGTATAGTTTTTTTAACTCATTACCCTGAGATTATTCACTTCAGTGTCTATTTTAAGATCATACCCAGGTATTTCAAGGATTGACATTTATTAGCATTGTGGTAAATAAAACTAAATACTTAAGCATGTTAATTTTTATATATGAATTTGACTTTTATGTGGTGCAAAAGTCATAATTATCTGTAGTGATATTTTGTTTATGATCTAACAGATATAACTTACCTGAAGATCAGAGGGCAAAACTAGCCACAGTAGTTAATCCTACAGGCCAGACAGTGGTAGCATATACCATTTATCCCAGTAGCCACACCAGTTAGCCATAGAGACTGGACAGTAGTGGTATATGCCTCTAATACCAACACTAGAAAGGAATATAGAGAGGATTAGATAGAAACTCACTCTCTTTTCAGTGTGAAGATAACAACTCTCTGATGTTTGGCTTCTTTGCTTCCCTGATATTTCAGCTTGCATCCCAATATCTGTCTCTGGGTTTTTACTGCTCATGCTCTATCTAGCACCCAACTTCTTAGGTATGAATTCATGAAAAGGCTGTTTTCCTGTGACTTTACAGCTATCAGTATAGGCCTGAGTGACACACAGCTGGAGTCTCCACCCTACTGTTATTATGTTTTCCTTTCTTATCTCTTGGTGGGCTTTCTTTGAACTCTTTTCTTGAACTGCTCCCCAACTGTGCAGTTGCCTTGAAATCCACTCTGTAAGAGCTCTGTAGGAGCTATTCCTACAGAGCTCTTACAGAGTGGAGACACAATTATGAGAGATAAAGTTAGGACTATGTCTGATTATGCAATGCATGATTCAAAAGTGGAACAACTAAATGAAGGAATAATCAACTTAACCAGAATTGGCATACTGTTAATTATCTTCCATACTCAGTTAATATAATTTCTGTCTCGGGTCTCTGAGGGAGTTGAAGACTAGCTAGTTATAATTTTCCTTGTTTATTAGGCACAGAAAGCAAGGTATCATAGTTATAGATATTCTTGATTACGATACTCAGAAAAGAAATTCATTAAAGAAGTGTGAAGTGTATAAGGTTAAGAGATGTTAAAATAAAGTTTTTAATGGTAATCCAAATTATGATAAAAAGTAAATTAGGCACAATATTTGAACTAACCAAATTAGGGTAGATAATGAGTATTTTATCTGAATTTGACAAATGCAGATAAACTAGACATTGTTGATGTACTATATAGTTATTGTACTTATTTTATATATTTCTTCTATTAGTTATAACCTTTTATATATTAGACAAAAAAGGTAAATGTGGCAACATTTCCTTTATGATCTAGCAAATAAAGATTACCTGAAGATCAGAGTACAAATCTAGTCACACCAGTCATTCATACAGGCCAGGCAGTGGTGGCACACCCTTTTAATCTCAGAAGTCATATTAATTAGTCATAGAAGCCAGGCAGTGGTGACACACCCTTTTAATCCCAGAAGTCATATTAATTAGTCATAGAAGCCAGGCAGTGGTAGCACACCCTTTTAATCCCAGAAGTCATATTAATTAGTCATAGAAGCCAGGCAGTGGTGGTACACCCTTTTAATCCCAGAAGTCATATTAATTAGTCATAGAAGCCAGGCAGTGGTGGTGCACAGCTTTAATACCAGCACTAGAGAGGAATATAAGATGGGGTGAGAGAGGAACTTGCTCTCTTTTCAGTCTGAAACTTTCATAGTGTTTAGGGCTCTCTAGTGTTTGGCCACTATGATTCTCTGATCTTTCAGTGTGAACCCAACAGCAATCTCTGTGTTTTTATTATTTGTGCTATAATTATCTGGTCATATTCAGGACATACATAATTTCTTCTCACACATTTGATGATGTAAATGGGCTTAACATATGTGATTAAGAATGCTTCTGCTTCATTTTTTAAGGACTCTACTGTTTGTGTTCCTAAATATTTTGTGCCTAGTCTTGTAATATACACTCATAGGGGTTTTAGAAAGATATAAAACAAGTGTATCAAGAATCAATAATCAAAGAGAATCCTATAGAATGCCTTCTTACATGCCTCATTCCTCCCCCAATTTATCATTCAAAGTGAGAACAATGTCACTGGGAGACTGATGTAGGAGGGTCATCTGTCTATGTGTTACTTTCATTGGTTAA